>JAIXNV010000045.1:7698658-7752931 GCA_020917445.1 Riparia riparia
TTTATCTGCCAGTTTATTTAAAATGTTCCTCTCCCTTCCTTGGAGATGCACAGGTGGACTCTATCAGAAAACCCTGTGCAGGTTTTGAGTATCAAGCAAGGTTTTTAAAGTCCTATGACTATTCACATTCAGGATCTGTGGGCATAAAAAAATTCAGGAATAAAACCCAAGCTGTATTTTCAGAATAAAATATTTTTTCCTTCCCATTTGTCAGGTGAGCAAATTTGAATCCACTCAAAATGCGATGGGATTTAAAGCTGATTTTGATCTTTCTGTATAGGAGATTTAGACAAGAACTTCTGATCAAACGTCTTGTTTTATTTCATTTAAATGTTCAAAAAGGAGGATTTTTTTTTTTTTTTTTTCCCTCCAGAAATGTTCCAGTCTCCATGAAATTTTCAGTGGGAAACTCTTCTGCAGTGGAGAACGAAGTGACCAAAGAGAGAGAATGAGTCATGTCCCCTCTAACGTAGAAACTGGGGTCGACAGAATCCCATGGGATGTAGAAGAACCAACTTCGAGTCCCTCACTGGCACAGCTTGGACTTGTGGCCCCCAAAAAAATTTCCTTTCTGCATCCCCAGAGCAGTGAATTCCTGGCAGCTGTGGTGCAAACGTTCCCCAAATCCTGCCCAACCTGCTGTGGTGGCACCGCTGTGCTTTGGGGAAGGTCCAAAAGGATCCTTTCGTAAGCGGCTTCACTCCCACATTATCCATCTGTGGGAAGCTCATTCCATGGCCTCATCCCTCTCTGGCAAGTTCAGGGAGGTTCCTGGCCAGCTCCGTGATGAAGTGGTGGATCCAAGGTGTTTGGATTTGCCCTTGGCCTCGGCTTCCCTGTGACGTCCTCTCCGCTTCTAAATTAATGTGCAGTTTGGGAGGGTGAGAGTGCCTCCAGCTGCCAGGGGCTGTGGAGATGGGATAATTATCCTAAAGAAACTCCTGACAAGCCAGAGCTGGAAACTGTGGCCTCGATGGAAAGGAAAATCATTGTAGACATGTAAACATGTGCCGATGCCCTTCAGGACTGGCCTGTTTTTAAACCTATTTTTGACCTTGTTTAGCTTTGGAACCTGCTTTGGATTTTTTGGGGCAGAAGCTTGGGGTGCAGCGGAGGGGAAGCTGTCCGTGTGTTTTGCTGAATGAAACATCAAATAAATGGAATAGGGAGGGAATGATAAAGTAGGAGAAATCACATAATGATGGGTTGGATCATGGCAAGACAACACTTTATCTGTGACAATCAGATTAATTGGGAAAATTAACGGGACTCTTTGATTGCAGCATTGCTGTAACTCCTTCTTTGTACACGAGGTTTGATGAGTTTAAGAACCAGATCCACTTTGAGTCCGGTTTTGGACGATGGAATTGGAACCCTGGAAGTCAGGTATGCAAATAAACCATCATCTCTTTCCTCTTGTTTTCAATTAAAAGGGCAATAACACCCAAGATTAATTGAGGGGTACACGACACGATCCTATTGAGTACCTAGAAACCAGGTGAAATCCATCAGCTTGGAAGAAGTGGGAATTTTCCTGCTGGTTCCTCCACTGAGGCAAAGGCTGCAGTTTGATTTCAGCCTTTTACTGAGACCAGAGAATTCAGATGTGGTGGCAAAAGGACAGGAAGGGCCTTTGTAGCCCCAGATGGAGAAAAACAAAACAAAACAAAACAAAACAAAACAAAACAAAACAAAACAAAACAAAACAAAACAAAACAAAACAAAACAAAACAAAACAAAAAAACCCAACCAACCAAACAAACAAACAAAAAACCCATCTTCATCCTCAAAATCAACCAACTTTATCCCGATCCTGGTACACTTTGAAAAAAAAAGTGGGATTTTTATGACCTGCTGATCCTGGTGGGTCCCTTCCATCCCAGGATATTCCATAATTCCAGGACCTGGGATCTTTATTTCAGGCTCTCTTTGAAGTAACCAAAGGCCTCTAGCACAGAATTAATCTCATCTTTTAGCAGAATCCTGTAACAGATCCACGGATTCATCCTTAAAAAAATCCTGGTGGGAATAAAGGGAATGTAAAGGGAGCTGAGGGCACAAATGACAGGATTTTAACGTGACATGAGATAATTTTTTTCCCTTGCTAAAAATGTACCAGTTTCTCCTTCCATTTCATCTTTCCCATCCTCCATGAAAGGTTTCCAGAGCTCTGGAATTAAAGGGGAGAGCTGAAGTGAACAACCTTGTCCTTTGCATTGGACCAAATTCCACGCCAGTCACTGCAGAGCTTTACCTAATCTGGATTCCCCTCACATCAGCCACATCTGGTGTTTTCCATCTTGCTTCCCTCTGGGTGGGGTTTATTCCCAGAGGAGGATAATCAAGACTTTCCAGCCTCATTTTCCAGCTGCATTTTGGCCTTTCCAGTTTAGAAGGGCTCAGAATTCTTTCCAAAGCCTTCATTGGAGCTTCCTCTTGTTTACTGCCGCAGCCCAAGGTGGCAGGTCTTTCAAGTCACCCTAACATGGCTTTGACTTCCCAAAATTCGTGCTGCCTTTCCCATAATCACTCTCTCTTCATTCCTGGTGATCATTTGGGCTGAATTTCCAAACATGACTTTATATGGCTGATGCCAAGTGCAAGAGTCGTTCACCACACACAGGAGAAAATCATGAATCCCCTGCAGAGTGAATGTGCAGATCCACCGATTGCTTTGCCCTAATTTTTAATTTTCCTTGATTTTTATAACTCCTTAACAAACCACTGATGAGCCTGCTCAGTGAAACAAAGAGATTAAATACGGTAAAAAAATATAAAAATTTTCAAAATCCAGCCCACACATACAGGCAGAAATTAGGTTGCAGTGTTTCAGTGGGGGACATGTCCCTCTGGCATAAAAATGTGTTTTTTGTAAGCATTTTTGCTCATTTTTGCTCATTTATTCAGACACACAGGGCTGGGGGAGGGAGCACAGCATTTGCAACATCACAACTCTGTCCAAAATCAAATGTCAGGGTGTATCTGTCAACCTTCATTCTGCACGGACTCTGTTGGAGTCCAGAACATTCCTTTGGCTGCCCTGGAGGGTCAGGGACCTGGGCAGGGGGGTCTGGGACCCCAGCCCAGAGCTCAGAGAGACACTGGATTTGATCTCAGTCCATGGGAGAGGCTTCCTGCACTGCAAGAGGGTTTGCAGGCCACAGGAGTGTGAAAAATAGTAGCTTAGTATATCACAGGGTGAAAAAACAGTGGGTTTGAATTTTTGGTATTGGAGTGAATGGGGACAAGATGGAGAATTTGGGGCCTTGTCTCCTTCTTCTTCCTTCTCCTTCCCTCACTCCATTTCTGCAGTGACGTTGGCACAAAGTAGTTTGTGAGGATTGGATCAAAGTAAAGATGACCTTTTTAGTAATAGTGATAGACATTGGTAATAAATATCGAAGATGTAGCAATTAGTATAAAAGATAACAACTGCCCAGTTCAGGAGGAGTCGTCAGATGTCCGAGCCGCAGCAAACATCTTCTGGACACTGAGAAAATTGTAAGATAAGAACTAATAAACACGAAGCATGTAACCTTGAAGACTCCGTCTTTTCCTGCGTTTGGCTCAGAGCTTTGCAGAGGGCAAAAAAGACTCTAAACCCACCTGAATGCCAGGGAATTTAAACTCCTGCAAGGAGCCCCCAGCAGGACTCGGCATCGCAAGGAAAGATTTCTGCTCAGGGTTTGCAGCTTGGCTGCTTTTCAGCCCATCAAGAGTGATGAGGAACCCTCTGGAAGGGTCTCAAATGGGGTTCAAACTCCCTCAGGGCCCCAAACTCAGACCCTGGCCCCAAGGTGACCGAGGAAGCCTTCAGTGTGGTCACGACCGTGTGGTTGAGGGCACTTTCAGGAGGCTGAGGAGAGCTAAGCTGCCATGTGGGCACGGTTTGTACTCCCAACAGAGCCGATTTCTTAATCCCCTTTCTCCAGTTATGCGATTCCAGGTCTCCTGCGCTTTACGTGGGGAGGCAGCTACACCTGAGCCAGGTCTAAGTATGCTGCAAGCTCAGTCCAAGGCAGAAATCGCATCTCCCTCCTAAGGTTTCACTCTTTGTATGGCTGGCACGGAGAACCCCTCAGGAATGGAGCCAATTGTCGTATTACATGCGCCGTTTGTCCGAGAGGAATTTTCTTTGCTTTCTCCTCTTTCTCTAGGAAGTAGCCACAAACGTCCAGTGTAGGGTTACTGGGCCCATGCAAAAAAAAAAAAAAAAAAATAAAATAAATAAAATAAAATAAAAAAAATCAGATTTTAGCAGCTATTCCTGGAATTACAGTATTGTTTTGTCATTTTTTTTGATCCGAAATGACAGCAGCTCAGGTGTCAATTTTCACATGAGGGGCTGTTTTTGTTGTTTTTTTTTTTTTTTTTTTTTTCCCTAGTAGTTCAAATTTTACAAAGATGACAAAATTACAGGAAGAGGTTTGGATGGTTTCTTTCTCTTGGTGATAGAGCTGAATATTTCTTCCTGAAAATCAAAGTCCAGTAATGATTATGACCCTTTGGGGGAAAAAAAAAATAAAAAAAAGAGAGTAGATTGTCCCACAAGTCAGTGCTGGAGGAAGAGACGAGGACAGGCTGAGGACATTGTCAGTGTCTGTGAGGTGTTCATGGAGGGGCTCCCAGGAGAGCGAAGCCTCAGAGAAGATGGGTCTCAGTTTTTAGTCCTCACCACTTCAGAAAAGGGAAAGTTGGCAGAGCCCCCAAAGACACCTCTCATTGCTGTGCCTTTTCCTGTCACATGAGGCGTTCCAAGGGTGGCGTTTTTGGCTGATCCCGGGATTCTACACCACCCCAGGAAATCAAATCGAAGCTTCCTCCTCTTTACCCATCTTTGTAAAGAGTGTGAAATAGGAGATGTTGGTCTTACTGGGGCTCGCCTTTACATTTCAGATCAAATTAAGATGGCACAAGAAAAATGTTGACTTTTTGGAATGGGTCCACGGCAGGTCATGGGGGTGGTCTGAGGGCTGGAGCCCCTCTGCTCTGGAGCCAGCCTGGGACAGCTGGGAATGTTCCCCTGGAGAGGAGAATGCTCCAGAGAGAGCTCAGAGCCCCTGGCAGGGCCCAAAGGGGTCCAGGAGAGCTGGAGAGGGACTGGGGACAAGGGCTGGAGGGACAGGAAAAGGGGGAATGACCTTAAAACGAAGGAGAGTAGGTTTAGATTAAATATTAGGGATTCTTCCCTGTGAGGGTGGTGAGGCCCTGGCACAGGGTGCCCAGAGAAGCTGTGGCTGTTCCTAGATCCCTGGAAGCGCCCAGGGCCAGGTTGGATGAGGGCTTGGAGCAGCCTGGGGTAGTGGAAGGGGTGGAGGAACATCCCACTGCTGTGGCAGCTCTGATTTGTCTGATTTCGATGTCAATTTGGGAAAGCGGCCTAGCGAGGAGGTGGCTTTACACACCTGAATCAAAACCCTTGTAAGACAACTCAGGGATATTTCTGAGGTGCAGGTTTTGCTCGTTTGGCATTCTCAGTTTTCTTTGTCACGCATGTGTCACTCGAATTCATCCCTTCATCTCCTGTCCCACTGCTGAGATGTCCTCATGAGGAAGGTGTTGGCTTCCACTTTCCACACAGCAAAAAAAGCAGGAGAAACACCTCCAACGCATGTGAGAGCTGTCTCTGCCGAGGCCTCCCCGTCTCCAAAGGAGTTAGAACAGGACCTGAAGATGACAATGCTCCCAATGGCTCGCCCCCAGGTCAAACCATGCCCGTTTGGCATGGAGCAGTGTCGGGGGCTTCCCCAACATTCAGGTGGTTTCAGGGTCTCTTTCCCCCCTGCACAGCTCCGAGCCAAGCCGAAGGAAGAGACAGAGTCTTCAGGTTTAGTTTTTTCAAGGTTGCATTTTTTGTTTATTGTTTCTTATCTTACAAATTTCTCGCAGTCCAACGAGATGTTTGCAGCTGCATGGACTGCTCACGTCTCCCCCCGAACCTGGGCTGCCCTTATCTTTTATACTAATTACTACGTGTTCGATATTTACTATTTCTTACCAATGTCTATCACTATTACTAAAAAGGTCATCTTTACTCTGACCCAATCCTCACTAACTACTTTGTGCCAACGTCACTGCAGGAATGGAGTGAGGGAAGGAGAATGAAGAAGAAGGAGACAACGCTCCAGATTCTCCATCTTGTCCCCATTCACTCCAATGCTATGAACCTAAAATTACTGGTTTTTCACTCTGTGATAAACTAAACTACTATTTTTCACACTCCCGTGGCCTGCAAACCCTCTCTCAGTTTAGGAAGTTTTTCCCATGGACTGAGATCAAATCCAGTGTCTCTCTGAGCTCTGGGCTGGGGTCCCAGACCCCCTGCCCAGGTCCCTGACCCTCCAGGGCAGCCAAAGGAATGCCCTGGACTCCAACAGAGCAGTCCACACTTTGGGAAACGTGGGCGAGCATGGATGCAAACAATGCCCCTTGGTTTAGGGAGTAATCTCAGTGCTCTGGAGCTGGGACAGGCTCCAGCTGTGTGAGCTGCCCTGGTCTGTTGATTGCTGGGTTCGGTTTTTTCTCTCTTGAGCTTTTTCCCCTTCTTTTCCTTCCCTCTCTGAGTGAATCTCAGCAAACCTGACAACCCCAGCACACCCCAGCCTCACTACCCCTCCCAATCTGATTTAAATGCCTGCCACTGCTGCTGGTACCAGCACTGAAAAAAGAACTGGCTCCCGTTCAAGCCCTTCTCCTTTCCAAATGTTTGGGGATTTGGAGCCCGTACATACAATTACTGTGCGTTTCTCGGGAAGAGAAAATAGCCAGCAGCTGTCCAGCGTCTGATCAATTATGGGTTGAGGAAGAGGAGTGGAAGAGAGGGGGGCTATTGGTCAGAAATCTGCACACAATTAGGGAACAATGCTGGGAATGGGTGCTCGGGAGATGTGGGAAGGACAGACACCCTGGAAGCGAGTCCTTAGGCTGACAGGTCTGCACTGGTCTCATCAACAGGGAGAGAAAATTGCCCATCACACGTTGTAAGTGAATTTTCCAAGGATTTGGCAAGACGAAGGATGCATAGGAACCAGTCCAAGTCTGGGAACATGGACAATGGAGAGGAATGCTGGTAAGAGAGGGTCTTGGAGAAGATCTGCCCCAGCCAAGCACCCTTTGATGTCTCTCTTGACTGTCTTTGTCCTTTGAAGAACAGCTTAGCCCCCCAACTCCACGCTGGGGACACAAATAAATGTGGGCATCTCGCTCTGCAAGACAACTCCTGCCTCAGAGGCCACATCCAGTTGCCCCCACACAGGTGCTGAGTGTCATGTGGGAAGGGAAAGACACACAGGGCTGGCAAATATTGCAAAGTACCTTAAGACATTTGTTCCTTAGAAGTTTTGAAAGGGACTTTGAGATTTAAAGACAGACACTGGAAGGTTTTATGAGGAGGAATAGACTCCCAACTTCGAGCAAAGGAATTCAGCACAAAATCTCCATTTCATTTGAGGTGAAGAAAATATTTTGCCTCCTATTTTACCTGAGGTGACTTGAGATGACATTGGGGTGATGGATCCTTTTCAGCATTACCCAGCACCACATAATGGAATCAGGAGTGGTTTGCGTTGGAATGGACCTTAAAGATGATCCAGTGCCACCCCCGCCATGGGCAGGGACACCTCCCACTATCCCAGGCTGCTCCAAGCCCTGTCCAACCTGGCCTTGGACATTTCCAGAGATCCAGGGTCAGCCACAGCTTCTCTGAGCACCCTATTCCTATATATTCCCTTCAACTCACAAGTCATGATCTGAGCAGCCTCCACTGACTCAGGTCAGGACTGAATGTGTGTTTGGATGATGCCCACATCACATGGTGCTTACCTGAGATCCAGGGAGCTCCTCTTTCATGGATAATCTGTGTCTGAGAGCCAAAGGATTGTTGAACATTATCTCATATCACAGAAATTTTTGATGAAACTGGAGGGAGCTGTTTGTTAGTGACTAGATTAACCCATAAACCAGATTTTTACAGAGAATGTGGGTCCACCTTGGGAACATCCAAAATTCTGATGTATCCTCCAGTGTATCCTGTCCATTGTTGACTGAATCTCAGCAGTGTCAGAGAAACTAAAGCTGTTTCCCCAGAACCCAAATCCCAGCATGGCTGGGACTGGAAGGGACCTGTGGAGAACACCTAGGCCCACCCTCATCCCAACGCAAGTTCACCTGGAGTAGGTTCCACAGGATCGTGTCCAGCTTTTTGACTCTCCAGAGGAGACTCCACAAGGTCTCTGTTCCAGCCTGTCCCAGTGCTCTGTCGCCCTCCCAGTAAAGAAGTTTCCCCTCATATTCAGATCAGGCTTTCCCTCAAAGTCTGTGCAGTAATCAGTGATAAAATGAGCATGGGAGTTTGCATCCAGTCCCAATGAATGAGCATAAATGGAAACCATTGGTACCTTGGGGCAAAAATGAAAACGTTTTCAAAATTAGTTATTTCTTGGGATAAGGCTCGGTAAAACCCGACGGTTGAAGACGTGTCAGCGTGTGGTTACAGGGACTGAGACCTCTACGCTGATGAATTTAATTGCATCCAGCATCCAGAAACGTGATTCCGTAGTCACATGAATCTGCGTGTCCCTCCTTCCCACAGCAACAGAAGCATTTGCTAAGTTCTGCTCAGCAGTGTCATCACCATGGATACATTAAGTGTTTGTGTTGCGACACGTGGAATTTTACCTGAAGTCTCCATTCCGTTGAAATTACATAAGATTATTTATCTTCATTAAGATTATTCATCTTAATTATATATAAAGTGCTTTTGATCGGGAACACCTGAAAACGTGACCAAAAACACTTCCAGTGTTTCCCAAAAAGAGAGTTGCGTTGGCCTAAAATAGATTTATTATCTCACCTAGCTACAGTAATATAAAATTTAGATGTTTTGTCAACAGAGATCTCTGCATCACCTATATTCAATGGAAAAAGCTAAAAAGTATTAATCTGAACCTAAAATATGTGGGAAGAACCTTCCTCTGGGCATTCCAGTCTTTCCATTGTCTGGAGACTCGCGGATGGCTGGTTTTGAATAGACATCCAACACTTCGATGGATCGCGTTAGGTGAGAATCCACCCTAATTCCAATCTAATTCCTTCCCAGACTCTTTATGATGGAATTCATCCCCAAGATGACGGAAGAAATCTGCTGAACCAGATGTCTCCTTGGGCTACGTGAGAGCTCCAACGCTTTTTCCACCAGAGCCCCAGGCTGGTGCTGAGCTCAGTGCAATAAAACGGGTCAGGCACGGGTTTTATAGATTAGAGCTGCAATTGAGTCCAAGCTGATTTCCCAGAACACTGATAGCCCTCCTGGCTCTGCCAAGTCAAATTCAAAGGTCGTAGCTCTTCGGTGCTGTTCAGATTAAACCCACACAGGGATCCCTAAACCCTCGGGGAACTCCAGCCATTTATGGATTTATATCCTGGTTTCATCGTGACAATGCAAAGGGGAGTTGGAGATGAAACATTGCCTTCTCAGATATCCCAGATTAGATTTTTTCCATGGCGCTGCCGGAGTTTCCACTCTCCCCAGCTGATTTGACACCACCTCTGCCATTCCTCTTCCCATCTCAAATGACACGCCTCCTGGAGTTCTTCATCCCACCTGGGAAGGGACCTGAGCCTCCCTCCACTCCTGGTGAGTGAAGCTGGCTCATCCCTTCTGTTCCCCTGGACATCCCACAGAAACAGCACAGACCTTCTGGTCTCCAAATTTTTCCTTCTGGTCCTTCAGCTTCTTAACTCAACGAGAGCCATGGGGCTCAGGGAAAGATAGGAATGTTCTCTTCAGTCCTCCGTTTACACATGTATTTTCCATGACTCGTGGATGTTGTCACCTGAACGTGGAAGGCATGGTTGTTTTCTGACCTCCAGGCTTAGCACTGGAGATGTTCAACCAGGCATTTCTACAGCCACTAGAATTATTGTCAGTTGAGCTACCAAAGCTTCCAAGACATCCATGAGGGGATTTTCCTGTAATTTTGGCCTAAATGTGTCTGTCAGAGAAGATTTGTTTTAAAATACTTTTTTTTTTTTTGTTTTTTTTTTTTAAAGCAAACAGACATTTAAACTTTTTAAAACTAGATTATGAAATATTTTGGCCGAGCACGTGCTGGTAGACTCAGTCAAGTTGACCAAAAAAAATCTACTTTATTTCATGTTTCTCAGGAAAATTAAGTTGGGGTTTAGGGAAAAGCAAGTGAGTTAATTTCTTAACTTTTGCTATTGAAGCTGCAAATAAATTATTTTAGTAACTTTGTTCAGAAACCTGCAATGACCATTTCTTCTACTCCTTCTTTTTTTTGAAATCTGGTCCATCAAAAAATGGAAAAAAAACATGCCAAGTTTTTTTTGGCTTGCCCATAGATAAATAAACACCTCTGGAAGATGATTCTTCCCAGATTCCAGTAGGTATCTAATATAAATAAAAAGAATCATCCTTTGGAGATGTGCTTGTCTCCAGTGATTTTCCAGGAACTCTATGTGACCAGACCACACCCTGGATTGACGAAAATCCCATGGCATTGATGAAATGCTCTTAACATCAATAAAAGATTTTTCTTCCAGTGCCTTCGGAGCTGATATCCTGTGATTGCTTCCTTAGCAAAGTTATAAAAAAAATGCAAAACTTTCTTCTCTGGTTGGTCAGACCCCAGATTTTCATCCCAGACATCTTCTGCTTAAATTATTTCCCCGAGGTATGTGAACCTTAGACAGATGATGTCTCCTCACTGGAACGTGGAGATGTTTATCATCCATGCCAGGTTTATAGATCAGGCAGAAAACACCCAAAGCTATCAAATTCAGATCTTTTCTGGCTGATCCTTCTTTGTCCCCCCAGAAGATATTTGGGATATATTTGGCTACATCTGCTATCCAAAACCCATTTGATCAATTTGTGTTTGCTACACACACCATTTCAGGAATTTTTCCATTTCCTCTTCCTGTCCTTGTGCAGATGCTTTCACCAGAACTTTCTTTGTTCTCCATTAGTTCTATCCTTAAAGAGAAAATTCTTGTATCAAAAAACGATTCCATGAATGCACAAGAAAAGTTTTGCGTACCAAGGATAACTCCTGGGACTGCAGGCAAAACTTGTCCAAAATTGTGGATTTTTTGTTTCAAACCATAGAAAATTCGTGTCCCTACTCAATTCTTTAGATTTCCTCTCTGTCAGCGAACTCCAATCAATGTAGCTCCCATGGTTCTTCTTCACTGAGCTTTCGCCACCAATTTCTGCATGAAAATATTTCTACAGCTTGTTTCCTCTGAAAGACTCCTTGTTCTTCTAAAAGAAATTAAAGATATCAGCAACAATGAATTCAGAATATTGTAGGAAGCGGCCAAGCAGGATTAATTTTTTGTTTCATTATTTTATATAAAACACATGAGGCAAACTTTGATTTTCTTGGATCACAGGAAATTTGTGCCTTGAAGCAGAAACATTTCTGTCAGAATATGCTGAGATTCGGAAAACAGCGAACATTGATTTGTCTTCCCTGACAAAGAGAGACAACTTTTTGGCACCTTGGGCAAAAATTTCAACCATTTTTGCTCTAAACAATTTTTTCTCATTTATCCTCACTTCCACTCTTGGAATGGCATTGGAATGAGCTTCCCAGCTCCAGCGGAACTCCTGAAGTGGTCTTCATTGAAGAGTTGGTCAGACCTCAGTGAGAGTTCATTGGAATCTTTACTAAGGAACACAAGAAGGGAACAGTTTCCAAACCATCCATGTGGAACCACGAATTGAGAATGTGAGATCAATCTGAGATAAATCCTTTATTCCAATAAATCCTTTATTTCAACAAATGCTTTGCTTCCAATATTCCCTTCTTTGATCAGCTGCTGCATCGCAGGGGAAGGCAGAGGAATTGTCAGTGCTGGTCCTGTGGAAAAACGGATGAGAGCATGGATTGTGGTCCTTTGACCTCCTTTGGAAACCGTCCTTCATTCCTTCTTCCCACCACACAGCCTGGGCTTCAGGGCTGTTCAACACTGAGTGACTTCCCAGATGTGAGACCTCAGCTCCGATGCGTCCAGGCCAGAGCAGGGAATTTGAGGGGGGAAATGAAGGCTCTGGAAAAAGCAGAACACATCCGGAATTACCCGCACCACATCCCGGAGCGGCAGCGGTTGGGTCTGGTAGGGAAACGTTTTCACCTTCCAGCCAAATCCTGACTCAGCCTGTCCCCATCTTTGTGTGCCAGACCTAATCAGATCAACCTGAAATTGCTTAAATTGGGGAAGCATGGAGATATTCCAGCCAGGATCACTCTGGGTTATCATAACAGCCCTCATTGTTAGAGATTTCCAGTCAAGGTGCGTTGGGATCCAGCTATGGCTTCAGAGTTGGCTTGGAACGGCTCAAGGATGGAGAAAGTCGGTGCTAGGAAATGGAATAAGGATTGTTCAAAGCTGTGTTTTTCCCTTCACGTCTGGATTAAAACCTTAGACTGAGTGTAGGTCTGAGACCTCCCCAAAAACACGACCCTGGAGTTAATTTTAAACAGGTTTGTAGGGTGCACTTCCTTAGTAGAGAGTTTTAGTGTGAGCAGAACTCATGGGAAAAGTAAAATTATGGGAACAAGAATCCATTTATATTATAAATGTTGATGAACCAGGTGATGCCACCTTTTAATTTGAGGTGTCATTGTTCATATCCTCACGAAAGCAAAGTATCCTGAGATCTCTAATTAATTTTAGAGAGTCTTTATTTCACCCAGAGCTTTGCAGCTTTCTACCCTCTTTATAACAAAACGAAACAAAACAAAACAAAAATCTGATTTTTCTCACTCTTTTTCTGAAGCAAAGTACATCTTTTACAAGATTTTTTTCAATGTGTGGAAACTCAGTGAGGATTTTTTTTTTTTTTTTTTAAACCACCCTCACACTTTTGGTGTATTGATACTGAGGGGACAAATTTTTGCCTGACCTTTTCTGCCTGAGAAAGTTCTATTTGGCTTTTCATGCTCAGTCAGAAGAGCCAGGTGAAGACAGGGCACATGAACCCCAGAACCTTTCAAGTTTGTGGTTTAAGGTAAACTTGGAACGGCCCTAACGTAAATCCAGGGAATTTTTGCTGGTGGAATTGTAATCTGAAAAGAAAATTGATGTATGGAAATCCTATTAACGCCGTCTTTTGCATGCACGTTCTCAACGCTCTTTTATTTCAGAGTTTTTAACTCTTGACCTCATGGCAAATTTATCCCTCGTTTAATACTTAAGATGTTTAGACCATTAGGTAAAAACAGCATTGTTATTTAGGTTACGTGTTGGAAGTCACAGTGCCTGGAAAGAATTCCACTTTGTGGTTTCCAGGCTGACTCCAGAAAATTAGAATTGCAGCAAGGCCGTCCATGGAGCTCAATTTAAAATAAAAAATCCCAACCCCAAATCCAGACTGAGGCAAACCTTAACGGTGCAAAAGTTTCAAAATTTTTGCTTCACTTCATCAGCGTTTGTTATTTCCGGAAGGAAACCAGACGGGTTAACTGTGCAAAACATACGTGGATACACAGATATTTCACACATAAACCTGTGCACAAGTGCCTGCCTGTGCATGTGTTAATTTTCCCCCCTTTTCTTCTTCATATCAGACTTCACCACATGGCACTAAAGCCATCATTTAATGTGGAATTCTGAAGCTAATGGAATGTGGAGAATGAGCTCTTGCTTTCCTACCGGTCACCAGGCTCCCCTCTAACTGCTGGGGGAACACCAAACCTATAAACAGGTCTGTGACCATAGAAACCCCCAGATCAACTTTTCAATTTCATCACAGTAAAGTAATTGGCTTAATTTTTTTTTTTTTTTTTTTTTTTTTTTTTAATACATTAGACAGGAAAAATGCCTGACACGTGTGTTCAGATTTATAAGTTGCCCAAACCTACGTATTAGGGCTCAAAAATTTGGAATGGAACTCGCAAACCAGATAATTTCTCCTAGTGGGAAATGCCAATTTTTCTCTCCATCCAGGCTTTAGCAGCTCATTGAGATGCAAGCAGAATTCAGAGCAAAAAGCTCTTTTATCAATAAAGTTTCCCACTCATTCTTGTTTCAGGGCTGCATTCACAGATTTGCTTCCCACTCTCATCAAATTTTTCCCATTCATTTTCCCGGCTCT
Organism: Riparia riparia; assembly: GCA_020917445.1. Taxonomy (NCBI): domain Eukaryota; kingdom Metazoa; phylum Chordata; class Aves; order Passeriformes; family Hirundinidae; genus Riparia; species Riparia riparia. Next base: position 7,712,781 of record JAIXNV010000045.1, read on the forward strand.
CTATACACAGGTTGTGTCCTCATCCAGCTGAGTTTTGAGGATATTTTTCATTAATCCAGCTGTAATTTCCCTTTGTACAGCTTGTGACTCTCCATCCTCGTGCTGCGCCTCTGAGCCGCTGCATCTCCTCCACCAACCCCATTTTTGCAGTGGGAACTGGACTCAAATAAAGCTAAAATTGCTGAATCTAATTGCTATTTGGTTTGTCAATATTAGATAGAAATATTTTCCTTTTCCTCCCCTTCCTTCTGTCACAGCTGCCAGAGACTTTTTATACCCTTTGACACCTTTGTCTTCCTATTTGATGCATCACAAGAGATGCACCAAGATAAAACAGGAATGTGATCCACTCTCCATCAAAAAAACTCCCTTCAAATCTGATTTTCCATTGCTGTCCCTAGAATGAATCCTTTTAACCAGCTGTCATTTTGTTCCCAGTTTCTTAACCCTCACCCAATCCCCCAGCTTTCCCAAATCTGATGATGTTCCAGCTTCCATGCCTTGCTCAAAGGTAGTCTTCCTATTTATTACAAAAATAAGACTGGCTGTCTTCCACCTTCATCCAGATCTGCGTATTTCTGCCTCTTTTTAAAAATTTATTTTCATGCTTATTATTCACACAGTCGTCTCCTTTCTTGAATATTTGAACATTCAGCCTTACCTCTTCAAAAAAGAGAGAAAGGTCTTGGTTTTGGTTAAACAAGGTCATTGGAAGCTGGTCTAAATGCCATGGAAAGCTCCACTGGTTTCTGCAGGCTGCGAGTTAAAGTTCACATTTAGAACTCTCGTGATAACGTATTGATCAACACTTCTTTAACCTCATTATCACCACAGACATGATCAATTATTCATTATCATTAATGTCTGCTGTTCAGCTGCGGTGCTACGTGACCACAGACAAGATCCAGGCCCTGGAGTGACCTGTGGAAAAGCAAAGCAAGGGGCAGACTTTGCCCTGGAGAAGTTATGAACTGAGCAGAGGGCTCAGACAATGAAATAATGATTTTTCCCACTGTTGGCGAAATCAGCTTTACAGCCAGGGATTTGCCTGACTCCCTGTGTACCTTGAATACGCCCTGGAATATCAGAGCATGGAGCTGTTGTTCCAATAGAAATCCTCGTTTATTATTTGGGTAAATAAAGAGATGCCCAAGGAGACGAGGCTCCAGCCGGAAAACGATGCCAGTAGAAATTCCATGATCATTTCAAGCGTATCTACCCATAATGCATTGACTAAAGAGCGGGTCCTTGGATCTTTTACAGCCCATGGATGTTGTGCTCAAGCACAGCGCGATTAGGGAACATCCACAGATTTGTCCATAGGGAATATCCACAGGTTTGTCCAATTTTCTGCTTTGGAATGGGATGAAGCGCATGCGCTGCCACCAATGTTTTTGACAAGAACTCTCCTGGCTACCGAGGGGGACCAGAATAGCTGATTTCAATGGAGATGCCCAAATTAAATGTCCGATGAACACAACTTCCCCCTCCTTGGGATCCGCTCGGAATCCCAGCTTTCCACGCACGCTGGCTTTTGCCGTCCAAAATCCAGAGCTGCCCAGAAAAGCAGCACCAACCCGGCCCTCTCAGAGAGAAGGCTTTGCTCTGGAGACAAAATTTCCTCCCTGGTGATCGTGTTGCAAGCGAGTTCTGCCTCAGAGACCCGGGGCACAAAGAACAAAAAGGGATTTGAGCAGCCAGGTGGTGGGAGAAGAGAAGTGGAGGGAGGAGGGGGCTGGAATGGGAAAGTGCAGAAACAGTTTTAAATATTTGGAATCTGTAATTGTATTTCCCCCTCCTTCTCCTCCCAGAACTTCTTTTTTTTTTTTTTTTTTTTGAGCCCAGATTAACTATTCCCCCTACAATGCTTTTTCATATAGGGATCAAGCCCATTGTTTATAGAATTTGCTAATAACAGCCTCAGTCTGTCACAGCAGAGTTATTCAATTACAAGACTGGACAATAAAAGCTCAATAAAGAAACTCAAATCCTTATTAAATTCTTTTTTAAAATTATTATTAAAAAAAAAAAAAAAGCACCCGAGCAAGCTAGGATTGCCAGGTCGGGAATTTGCGCGGAGCAGAAGAATGATATGATCTCTCTGAGTAGCACGGCGCAAATTAAAAGAGGTTTAGCGTTAAGTGTTCATGGCACAAAAGCAATTTTAAGTACCTGCAATCAGCTTAGGGTGGCTAAGCCTAAATATGTACAAATGGTGTAATAGGCAATATCCCTGGCAGTACCACGCGGGGCTCCCACTGCGGTGTGCTCCGGCCTCTCCCGAGGGTCCCACCGCGGATCCCTGGGAGCGGGGGCGAGAGTGGGTGTGGGAGTGCGTGGGACAGGCTGTGTGTGGCTTGTGGGCCACCTAGTGTCCTGCTGCTGACTAGACCAAGGGCTTGCTCCTCGTTCCTGGCGGGACAGGTTGGAAACCAAAACCAAAACCAAACCAAAACAAACCGCTGGAAGTGTCTAAGATCAGGTTTTGGGCGACTTGGTCTTGCAAAAAATGTCCCCGTCTATGGCAGAAAGGTTGGGCTTGACGGTATCCAAAAGTCCCGAATCACTCTGTGATTCTGTAATTAAAAAAAAAAATTAAAAAAAATCCAATTTTGTTGGCACAAAATGGGAAAAGAAAGCCAGGGTTTGCTGCACCTCGCTCTTGTCTGCTGCTTCACTTGGACACTCCTTCATGGAATCTGGTATCCATGGAAACCTTTCTTCCAATGGGAAATCCATTATTTCCCTTGCTGGTCATCTCCAGTTCTTGTTACCTTTGCTTCTCAGAGTCTAGGATTTTGAGGAGTTGGGAGTTTTGCCATTGTCGTTGCTTTTTCCAGCCTGGCAGAATTAAGTTGTAGGATTATAGAATGGTTTGTGTTGAAAGGGACATTAAAATTCATCTTGGGACAACTTCCACCATCCCAGGCTGCTCCAAGCCCCGTCCAAACCTGGCCTTGGACACTTCCAGGGATCCAGGGGCAGCCACAGCTTCTCTGGGAACCCTCAGCCAGGGCCTCCCCACCCTCACTGACAGGAATTCTTTCCCAATATCCCACTCTAAGTCTCCTCTATTTCACTTTAAAGCCATTCCCTGGGTCCTGTCGCTCCATCCCTTGTTCCCAGTCTCTCTCCAGCTCTCTTGGAGCCCCTTTAGGCCCTGCAAGGGGCTCTGAGTTCTCCCTGGAGCCTTGTCCTCTCAAGCCAAACAGCATTCTTGCAAGTCTAAAAACTTCTCCACCATGAGAAAAACTTGTCCTGGGGAAGCCCTGAGAGCCAGCAACTCAGACCAATCCTAATCTTGATTTTTTGGTAAACAGCGGGAATTTTCTTTGTTTCCCATCTCAGTGTGTGATCTCCAGGCTTTGCTCACGCCTCCTCTGAAATCTTCCAGCCACTCTTGGGTTCATTTTCCTCAGCTCCCTGCTTTGCCACTGGCACGGCAGTAAAACCTGATTTGTGACAGAGGAGGAGTAATTTGTCGTTTACAGGGGAAGATTTTGTGCATTTGAGCTGTTTGAGGTGACTCCTGCTTTTAGCCGGTTTTCTGGCATCCAGTAAGGAACTGCCCCAACAGGACCATCCCATGATCCTAAGACTTCTTTTCCAAGGTCCATATTGACAGGACAAGGTTTGGAAGTTATAAAATGGGAAAGGTTGGGTTTAAATTAGACATTGAAAAGATGTTCCTTTTATGATGAGGATGGTGAGGCACTGGAAGAGGTTGTCCAGAAAAGCTGCAGATGCCCTACCACTGGAAGTGTCTAAGATCAGGCTTTGAGCAACTTGTTCTTGCAAAATATTTCCCTGTCTATGGCAGAAGGGTTGGGCTGGACAGTATTCAAAAGTCCCAAATCACTCTGATTCTAAAATTAAAAAAAAAACAAAAAACCAACTAATGAAACAAACAAACAAACAAACAAAACAAACAAACAAAAAACCCCAAACACCCCCTCAAAAAAACCAAACCAAACCAAACCAAACCAAACCAAACCAAACCAAAACAAAACAAAACAAAACAAAACAAAAAAAAAAAAAAAGGGGGAAAAAAACCCCAAAAAAACCAAAAAACCCACACAACACCCAAAACACAACAGTGGGACCTGATCCCAGCTGAATCCGCCACTGGATGAGGAAGCAGAGCCAGGCAGAGGACAGCAAAGCTGCAGAGCCCTCGCTGATAATATAAATAATGAGGAGAACGTGACACTGCTGCTGGTCTTTGGGAGGGAGATCATCGCCCCAAATTTACTCTGTTGCCACAGACCCCTCTGTGGGATTCATCCATCCTTAGCTAATTGCCCAAAATAGATGGGATGAGTGCCCTCCCGAGTGACCTTTCCCTGATAAAAGCAGGAAACCTGGCTTAAAGCAGGGGCTTACATCTGAAATGGCTGCAGTTGAGGGAGATTAATTCTCCCCTCAGCACTCGAGTGGAGTTAATCAGCACGGCTCTGGCTGGCAGCTCTGTGAAGACATGTGGAGCGTTCACCCCATTTTTGGGTGGTGATTTATGATTGCTGGGATAAACTGTGCTCCCAGGAGGGATAAAGAAGCTCATCAGAAAGGTGATTCAGTGATTTTTCTTAAAGAATGGAGCAGAATTAGCACAGGCTTCTAAATCTTTGGAGCAGAGGCCCAGAGATTCCTCAAGAGCTGCACTTGGGTCCTCCCTTTGTCACGCTGTGAAAAGTTGGATGCCCCCAATTTTTAGGGATAAAATGGGGTGTTCATTCCTGACGGTAGCAACAGCTATAGATGCACTTGGTTTGGGGTTTGCCATTTAAAATTTAAATGTTGAGTCGTATCCTGGATTAAATGTCTAAGAGTAGAATAAGCTCTCTCAAAGTACCTAAATCTCTTGGTTCATGGAATCGTGGAATCAGAATTTCCTGATTTGTAAGAGACCCACAAGGATCATCAAGCCCTTCTCCTGGCCCTGCACAGACTCCAGAACAACTCCACCCTGCGCCTCCTAAGGGAGTGTATCCAAATGCTCCTGGAATTCTGGCAGCCTTGGAAGTGTGGCCCTTCCCTGAGGAGCTTGTGAAAACCCTTTTCCCAATATTCACTCCTCCCCAGCTTGGACTGGACTTCCAATTTTTAGGTGGCCACCCATAAAAAAAGTGAAGTCTTTGCCTTTCAAGATGAGGAATGACCCGAGCCTCTTGTTTTCTTTCCCGATTTAAGAAATGTTTGGAGCAGAGGGTAACGGTGAGGCAAAGGTAGAATTTAACCCCCATTAAATAAATATAAATTATACAGACTGATCAAATCCAGCCAACTGCTTTGGACAATATGAATTTTCCCATAGAAACTCCTCCAAAGCGGAATGAATTTCCAGGCTCACAGACACGCAGGGTTTTTTTGGGGTTTGTTTTTTTTTATTATTATTTTTTTAATTAAGAGCAAAGCATTTATTAGAACGGATGAGAGCACTAAATCTGACCAAAATTCCTTTGAAGCTCCCAGCCCCCCTGCTCGATTCCGCGGGACTTCCCCTCCCTGCAATGCCGCCGTGGCTTTATATTTCACAGCATCCATAACACGGATTTATCAAAGGTCACTATGGCAACCTCCAGGCAATGCCAGACAAATAACGGGGCCGAGCCTGGAAACAGCACAAAACAAACTGAAATCGCCCCGTTCCCACCCAGGCTGCTCCCGTGGCCCTCCAGCCCCGAATTTCGACGGATGCGGTTATTAATGCTGCAGCCCGAATTACCTCAGCCGAGGTGGGGAGGCAGGAGAGGGATATCGCGGTTGGACGGGCCCAGTGATTGTATTGGCACGTGAGAATTCCGGGAATCGCGGGCTCCCGATGTTTGGGCCGCCTGGGTTTCCATGGCAATAGGGGCGCTTGCTACTGATTCCCTGGTTGGTTACTGACTCTTGATTCCCAGGATTTTGGGGAGGGGGATATTCCCGTTTGTTTAGGAATTCCAGGACTTCTACATGTGTCGTATTGTCATGTACGAATTCATTATTGACGCGGGTCTCGTCTCACGGTGTTCAGAGTCATCACTTGAGAATGGGATTATTTTTGAGGACATGGAGCTGTTGGAGCACTTCTGAGACATTTTATAGATTGAAGCTATTAAAATAAAAAATTCCTAAATATTTGTACGTACCCTAAATTATTGTACGTATATTGTACATTTATTGTCATATATGTATCATATGTATCATATTATGTGAGCCTGAACTTGCTAACAGTAAATGTAAATATATAAATACAAAAACTTCACATATTTATAAAATATAGATTTAAAATGTATAGTATAATTAATGCTAATATTAATATAATTACTATTAAATATCATTACCTATGTTGATTGTACATCATACAATACATATATACATATAAATATATTATATATATATTATAAATATATATAATTATATATATAAATATATATATAATTATATAAATATATTATATACATATAAACATATTGAACACACAAATTTATAAAATACATATATCACCTATATAAAAATGTATATAATATATACGATCTCTATATTAAATGAGACAGAATCACAAATCTCCACCCTGACAATGAAAAACATTTTGAGAAGTGATTGAGAACTTTAAAATACCTCAAGGTTCCTTTGCAAACAGTATTTAAAATCGTTAATATAACTAATAAGTTATTAATATAACTAACAAGCCATTAATGTAATTAATATTAAGTGGCATTAACTATACTGATTATACATTGTACAATATGTATATTATATACATATAAATATATAAATACATATTGAACGTACACATTTCTAAAATATGAATATATCACTTATATAGTAATGTATATAATATATATGATATCTATACCAAATGAGACAGACAGAATCACAAATCCCCACCCTGAAAATGAAAAATATTTTCAGAATTGAGTACTTTAAAATACCTCAAGCCTCCTTCACTAACAAATTTAAAGTTGTTCTTTTGGAGGTGCCCAACCATAATTGACTTTACTTTTATTTTTGCTTCGTTTTCCTCATTTTGGAAATTTGAAAATTCTCAGGGCACATTTAAGATACCATTCCTGAGAAAGAAGAAGAAAAATACCCATACGGTGAAAGAATTCTGAACATTTTTTGCTCTCTATTCTTGCCTAATTCGTGGGTTTTTTTCTCCCACATCGCACACACAGCCCAGCGCACGCGCACAGATTTAGGTGATAAAACCCCAGCGGACTGCCAGGTGCAAAGCGAATTTCTCAGTAAATAAGATAAGCCGGGATAAAAACAGCTGATGAAACCTTACCTTTCTCCCTTTTATTGCGCGTTATCTTCCTGCTTCATGATCCAGTAGTCTCCTATATTTAAATGGGAGCCTCCTATGGTGAGAGCCATACCCAGATGGCCACAGAATTCCGTATAAAATTAGAGTTTATTGTGCAAAAGTTGCTTCCACGAGTATTTTCTCCCCAGAGTTCAAAGGCTGTTCTAAAGACAAAACAGTCCATTTCCTCCTGGACTTTCTTTTTTTTGTTTGTTTTTTGGCATTCCTGAATGGTTTTCCAGAGTTAATCATCTTTGGAAAATCCTTCTGAGATGGGAACATTATGCTGATTTTTGCTAATGGGAAGCTGATAAATAGATTGAGATTAATGTAAAAATACCCAGTTATTTCGGTGTCCAGGCTGAGCTTGGAGTTCCTGCTTTGGCAAAGGTTTGAGCATTTTTTACCTTATTAAACTTCTTCCAACTTTATCTGCCTAGAAAATAATTTCTCTCTCTGAGCTACTCGTGTGCACTGGGGAGAAAAAAAGCACATTCAGAGGTGCTTCATCTCGAATGTCTCGGATGAACATCTTGGGATAAGATAAATTTCCCTCTAAAAGAGAATGATCCTAGGTTATTTATTTGTTTGAGGAGGTTTCCCTTGATTTGCAGTTGGGAGTGTTCCATACTTCATGAAGACACTTAAAATCAAGGGTTTCAGGGACTCGTGGGGGATGATCTGGCCCATCAGCCCTTCTGTCTGTCAGAATTCCAAAATTCAAGTACCGACATATGAAAATTTGGATTTATGACGTTTGCACTGGGAAAAAGAAAAAAAAATAATAAAAAAAAAAATCTCAGCCTTCTTTACTGGAAGCTGATTTTGTTTGATTTTATTTTTTAATTTGTGAGAGAATTGTCAGCGATTGTGAAACGTGAGAAAATCACCGTGAGGTGTGCTGGAAGTAAAATAAAATAATAAAGTGGTGGGAAAGGGATATGGGAAAAATTCCTACTTCGGTGGGAAAGAGAGAAATGGATTTTAATATTTAACGTGGTTAATATTTAATATTTCCCCTCTCCTTGGTGCTGTGCATGGATTTATTCCCCTCCTCTTCCACACATCCACATGTTAGCCGTGAATGGGGGAGTTTTCCTCTCATGGATTCAGAACTGAACTGGAGATCTGGTTTAACAGGCACAGAAACACAGGATTTCCCTTCCACAGGTGCTTCAATCCCGATTTTCCGTGAGTTTTCCACTTGCATAATTACACAGTTAATTGATTTGCTCGTTAGGTTCAGGTCTCACAGCGTTCAGAGTCATCACTTGAGAATGGGATTGTTTTTGAGGACGTGGAGCTGTGGGATCAGTTGGAAGACATTTTACAGACAGAAGATGCCCCTCCCAAAAAAAAAAACAACAACTAAATATTATTTTCTGATCAAGTTAAACACAAAAAAAATGCTTGTACAGACAGATATAAATAAATATAACCAAACTACCAAAAATGAGGTTATTTTTAAAGAATGTAGAGTCATAGAGATTATCAATAGAACCCCTAAAACATTGCTGTGCACCAGTTAAATAAAGTTTTATCCGGGCACAAAACAAGGGCGGGGGTGAAGGCTTCAGTGAATTCAGTGTTGGCCACCACATTTCAGGAAAAAGATGTGAACCGACCAACCAGAGTTAGAGGAAAACAACGGCAAGGATCAGAATTCCAGCTAAAACTGCCCGTGAGGGAATTTCACTTCAGTATTCCCAAAACGTGGGTCTCTACGTGAGTTTAATAAACACGGCACTTAGAGAAATCAGCAAGCTTTTTCCCACGCGATATCTTTAATCGCCCCAAAACTCGAAACTCCAAATGTTTTTCAGACGTTACTCATGGACTAGCAGGGGTCCTTGTCGTTGCTATTATAACCTGTGTCCAAAAATGCCGTGACTTCAAGAAAAGTCCTCCAGAACCATTTTTTTCCCTAATTCCACAACTCCTTTCCTACCAAGAGGAACATCGGCCGCCTCAGCTTTCCAGGGAGCAGCTTGCAGGTGTTCAGACTCAGGGAATGTGGGTTGGGAAAGGAGATGTCCCAAAGCCTCAGGATACGGAATTCTTAATTGAAATTCTTAATTTCAGGTTCTCTGGGGAATCGAGTCCATAATATTCCTGACCTAATAAACGAACGAGATTTATTAGCGCACTTATCTTTTTTTATACTTTTTCCCAATAAATCCGTGCCTCAGACTTCACTACTGGTCTCTTCCTTGGAAAAAAAAAAAAAAAAAAATTAATGATGGGAGGAATTTGGCTCTGGGGTTCGGTTGTAAAAGTTTTACTGTGTTTTAAATCCAGAGCCTCCCGACAGCTGGAATCGTGGAATTCACCCTCGGACAGGGTATTGCTTTCCTGGCATGTTGAAGCTGATTAAATTATTTTCATATTATTCTAAATGAGTCTTGGAGAGTCAGGGGGAGGGAGGTGGGGGTTGGATGTTTCTGCGATGCCATAAACTCAGACACCTGCTAAGCAGCTGGGAAATCTGGGGAATTCTGGAGCAGTTTTTGATCAGTACAAGGTGAGAAAAAAATGACTGGGGCAGGCAGCGGGTTAAGAATTCCTCAGTAATTCACTTTTTATTGTTAATTCAGTTCGCGACCCGAGAGTAAGCTCCGTGTCAACGTCAGGGGTGGAATTTTCACCTGACGGACAGAGAAGGCACCGTGGAGGGGAGTCACTCATGAGGGCCACCAAGGTGATCCCCGGGATGGAGCAGCTCTGCTGGGAGGAAGGTCTGAGAGAGCTGGGATTGTTCAGCCTGGAGAGGAGACACCTTGGGGTGCCCTCGCTGGGGCCTTCCAGGACCTGAAGGAGTCAACAGGAAGGATAAAGAGAGACAATTTTTAAGGGGTGGAGGGACAGAACACAGGGATCGGCTTCAAACTGCCAGAGGGCAGGGGTGGACGGGATATTGGGAAGGAATTGTTACCTCTGAGGGTCCTGAGGCCCTGGAATGGAATTCCCATGGAAGCTGTAGCTGCCCCTGGATCCCTGGAAGAGCCCAAGGCCAGGTTGGACAGGGATGGGAGCACCCTGGGACAGTGGAAGAAGTCCCTGCCCATGGCAGGGAGTTTGGAATGAGATGATCCTTCAGGTCCCTTCCAACCCAAACCATTTTATGATTCCATGACTTTTTTTTTTTTCCATCAGTAAATCCTGGATAAAGCACCTGAGGTGTGAGGTGCGTGTACGGCCAAACAAACCATTTTCCACCAGCCCACAAGAGGCTGCAGTATTTGGTTTTTTTCCTACTCCTTCCCCCCTCTCTCCCAAACCCATCCTATTTCCTGCCTTAATGAAAGGGTTTGAGACTCATAATCAGCAAAGACACGGTTTGAGACAGCGGCCGTGGCAATGAGAAATTAATTTGGCTTTCAGGAGCCAAGTTTGGCTTTCTGGAGCCACGGGAGTGGCCACAATATGGATCCGGCCAGGGATAACAAACTCACTGTGAGCTGTGGCCACGTGTGGGATCTCCTTTCTCAGGAGATGTCGTGGGTTAACTCAGCTTGGTTTTTAGATAAAGCGAAAACAGTTCCCTCTGAGGACCTCAGAATTGTTTTGGGAAAGGCAGAAACCTATTAGAAGTCTCTAATAGGAAGAAGTGTTTTGAAGGTTTCATTTTAATCCTCGTCCTTTTCCTTTAGAGTGTGTTAACAAATCCATCTTTCCACCCTTCGGGTTTGAGCCTGCTTTGCCTTTCTCCTAACCACATCTCGCAGCAGGAAAAAGAATAAATTATTCTGGTAGGCGCTCAAACCACCGCACAAAATAGCTGAGAAACGAAATCAGCAAACGTAAAACCACCACGGGAGATCTTCCAGAGGAGCTGACTTCTGTGCTCTCAGCCTCGGGGGCTGTCGTCTTCCAGCACTGGCAAGGGAAGGGTCCAGGCTGTGGGAGAAAGGAGCCAAAGAATTCCAAGCCACAGCCTCTCTCCCGTTCCTACCGCAGCCAGCAGAGAGATGGGGGTGAAACAGGAGAGCGGGGGAATGCGGATGCTGCGCCCAGGGATACGGGGAAAGAGACACGGATTTGGGAGGGCCCGGAACAGCAAAGGGGCCCAGAGGAGCAGGGAGGGCAGGAAAAGAGGTGAAAAGGGAGGATTTTGGAGCCCACTGCCTACTGAAGGTCACCTGGTGGCCTCAGGGCCAGCTGGCTGGGTAAGTGACGCTCGTGAAGGGCTCCGTGACATTCCTGGGGAGGTGGAGGCAGCAGTCTCTGTCAAAGGAGGATTCCTGAAAAACCGGAGCTGTGAGGGGTCACAGGGAGGGTGGGGTGGTGCAGAAACAGGAGGAGCCAGGACATCTCCCAAGCTGAGGTGGTCACTGCTCCCTCACCATCAGCTCCGAGACCCATGGGGGCTTTTTTCTCCCACCCCCACGGTAGATTCCAGCTCGGAGGAACGAGTCAGGCTCCCAGCTCGAATTCCTGGGATCTAAAACTCAGCGTGAGGTGTGAGGGGAGCTGCAGCTCGGTGGAGGCCACCTAGAAAGGGCAGTGTGGTCCTTGGTGAGGTGGGTTACCTCATCCCAAGCCAGGAGGTGGGGAAAATCCCAGGATCTCACCTGTCCCCAGCCCTCAGCATCTCCAACCGGTCCAGAAGAGCCACAGAAAAACCTTGGAAAACTCTCCAAGCCGATGGAGCCTCATGAGGCTCTCTGAAAATGACAAAGCTACTTCTTCCCAATCCCTGTTTTTCTTCCTTTTTCTTTTTTTCCCTATTCTGGTAAGGTTAGGAAGTGATCGGCACAATCCCAGGTTCAGGTCGCATTCAGGGATTGAGTGCTGATTTTTCAGATCCCAAAAGAAATGGGAAGTTCAGTGTGATTACCGTGTCGATTTTATCAGAAAGGACTTTTCCAGTCTAACTCCAATGAGTGATTTCCTTTTCAAGCAGCTCAGAATCCCATTGAATTTTTCTCAGTCTTCCAAAGGGAAGAGGCGACCTGGATAACGGCATTGTCACCAAATTAAAATGCGGCTAAATCTGACAAAGAAAATGGAGCAAAATTCAAACCGGTTTTGAGTCACAGCATAAATTTTCTCATTTAACTTTAAAATAGCGGCCTTTCAGTGCCACGGCTGAGAAACGCAGGTTTCCCACTCAAAATAAGAGCGTCAGACTTAAAGCCTGAAAGCCTTTGCATCAAAATGATTGAGAAAGAATGATTAGCCCCCATTTTGCAGGGATCCTTCTGGGAATGAAGGTTCCCTCTGTTACTTGGGAAGTGCAGCTCGAAGCAAATAAATCCTTTTCTGGGAGCTCCCCAAGGGCAGAAGCTCAGAGAAAACTGAGATACTCAAACGCCAATTTTTATTTTTCAATTTTTCCTCTCTTTTTTTTTTTTTTTTTTCTTCATTTTTGCACAAGCTCGGAGTTTTGGATCCCCCATTTTACACGTGGCTCCACCTATTTTTTTTTTTTTGCTCAAGGAAGGTGCCTTCTGACTCGGAGTCAGATCCTGAAATTCCTCCTTCGGAATGGTTCCCGCTTCCAAGGGCCAGCAGTGCGGCTCCATTGGCTGATGGGATTTGATTAATCCGCCTCTAATGAGGAAGTGGAGCAGCTGAGATGAAAGGCTGAGCCCTCACTGGGACGAGGTATGAACTAATAAGCCAAGCACAGCTCATACGGAGATCCGGGCATTCCCGGAGGGGATTGGAACCAACCTGGCTTCGGTGTTTTGATCAAAACAATGCCAAAAATTAAAAAAAAAAAAAAAAAAAAAAAAAAAAAATCCCCACAGGGTCCAAAGCCTAAAGCAAAAAGCCAACAATGCTACCACCTGTCTGCTCACTCCTGGTACTATCGGAGGTTCAGTGGCGAAAAACTGCTAAATTTACCCCAAATGTCACTGATTGGCAGAACTGGGGGTCGTTTACCGATTTGCAGGGGGCAGAAAATATCTTGGAATGCACTCGTGATGCTGAGGAAACCCATCCAGTGTTTAAAACTGCACGGAGGGATGGGAACGTGACAGGGAGGAATGTAAAGAGAGGAGTACGGGCTGAGTGGGTTTGGGATAAACCCTATGAATAATGAGATTTATTGGGCTGCAGAACTGAATTTCAAGAAAAATCGACCCGCTAGAATGAGAAATTTAAAACTATCCCCAAACCACCCAGCAGAGAACATGCTGTACATCCTCGGCTAATGGATATAAATCCTTTGGAGTGGCGTTTTCCAGGGTTTGGAATGGAAGAAAAATGTTCTGCTGTTGATGTTACATGAGGCTACGGGCTTTGCCATGATGGTGGTGCCCTCACAGAATAAAACAGGCTTCACCCCAAGGAATTTCTTCCCTCAGACATCAATTAAATACAATTTTTAAGCATGACTTTTCCTTTATGCAACGTTCCCAAATCTATCCCTAATTAACAAAGTATGCGTGAGGGCTTGATTGAGGGATCAGGGCTTAAAGCAGGGCTACTCTTAAATTAGATGGGATGGGAGAGTGGGAAACCACGGCACAGAGGGCTGGAAGTCTGAGATGCCAGGGATGACACGAGGGGGGACAAATGGAATTTGCTCCGAAGCCAATTCCACAAGTGATTGACAGGCAAAAAGGACAGTTTGAACCACATTTGGACAAGCTGCTGCCAATTAGCTGGGAGGCCTTGACGTGCCATTTTGTGATGTTGGCATTTTTCTCTGCACAGAGAGATGGATCCGTGGAAAATTCCATCGGTTAAGATCCTCATTTCCCTCTCAGAGTGAATTACGGGTTGCAGATCACTCTTCCTGTGACAGCGAGCTGCTTCGCCAGGAGTTTCTCCCAGGAATGTAAATTAAAGCGGTGAACTGCACTGGGTTTGGGAATGGCATCCAAATCAACTGTCTGGGACAGGCATCAAATCTCATCTGAAATCACAGGACCTGGGAACCATGGAATGGTTGGAAAGGACCTCCAGGATCATCTCATTCCAGCCCTGCCATGGGCAGGGACATCTTCCACTGTCCCAGGGTGATCCAAGCCCCGGTGTCCCACCGGGCCTTGGACACTTCCAGGGATCCCAGGATCCACAGCTTCTCTGGGAATCTGTGCCAGGGCCTGCCCATGGTCCCAGGGATATTCCTTCCCAATATCCCACCCGTCCCTGCCCTCTGGCAGTGGGAAGACATTCTCCCTTGCCTTGTCACTCCATTCCTTGGAAATTTTCTGTCCATGTTTCCTGCAGCTCCTTCAGGTCCTGGAAGGTCACACTGAGGTCACCCCAAGGCTTCTCCTCTCCACGTGAACATTCCCAGCTCTCCCAGCAGAGCTGCTCCATCCCTGGGATCATCCTGGAGCCTCCTCTGGATCTCTCCAGCAGCTCCAGCTCCTTCCCGTGCTGGATCCAGGGCTGCGGCAGCTCTGCAGGTGGGACAAAGGGACAGAATTCCCCATCTCCTGATGCCCAGGCTGTGGGATCAGCCCAGGATATGATTGGATTTCTGGTCCCAGTGCATGTGGTCAGGGAATGTCCAGCTCTGAGCCAGCAGCACCCCCAGGTCCTTCTCCCAGGGCTGCTCTCAATCCCTTCATCCCCGGCCTGGACTGATCCCGGCGTTATCCCAACCCAGTAACACACCTTGCTCTTGGTCTTGTTATCATGCCTCCAGCTTTATCTTCCCTGTGTTTCCCACTCCGTGGTGCCCAGGGTGCAGCTCTGAGCTCACACCCAGGCTCACTCAGCTCTCTGCACACAGCAGCCACACAAAACAAATCCTGCTCCTGCTGCACACCAAGGACAGCTGGGACAAGTGTTCAGCCCAAAAGCACAAACAACGGTGGCTGCAGGGAGAAAACAAGAAGGATGGGACTGGAGAACCTGGAGCTGGAATTGGACAATTCAACCCCAATGGGCAAATGGACCAAAACTTATCAAAGTGTGAGACCTCGTGAGTGTTTGTCCATTTTGTGTCCATTTTGTGCCCATTTTGTGACAATTTTGTGTCCATTTTGTGTCCATTTTGTGCCAATTTTGGGTCCATTTTGGGTCCATTTTGTGCCCATTTTGTGACCATTTTGTGTCCATTTTGTGTCCATTTTGTGCCAATTTTGGGTCCATTTTTTGCCCATCTTGTGACCATTTTGTGTCTATTTTGTGTCCATTTTGTGCCCATTTTGTGTCCATTTTGGTTCCACCTTGGGTGTGTCCCTGCCCAGGCTCTTGTCCTGCCCAAGGTAGATCCTTAAAGGCCTTTCAATAAATCTCTGCTTTATTCTCCAGCTCTGTCCAGTCTCTGTTCCGGCTCAGCCTTCCCAAGGCGTCAGTTAAACCCCATGGGATTCCCATGGCGTGGAGGACATCCTGTCCTTCAGGAATGCCAACAGCACCACTCAGCTCCCTGCTGAGGGTGTCCCCGATCCTCTCCGGATTCCATCTGACGCTCTCCAAGGCTGTTGTCAAACCCTCAGAATTCCATCTGTGTCCCGAAAGGCTCCAGAGAGCAGCACATGGGTGAACCAAGCCCACACCATTCCTCCTGAGGGATTTATCTGGTGTGAAACAACCCAAGCAAACCAAGGACTGGGCACGGTGATGGTGATGATGGAGGCGGGTGAGGAAGGCAAGCAAGCTGGGAAGCAGCAAAAAAGTTGCTGGGAAGTGAAGTGGGAATCCAGCTGTGGGAAATCCAGTGGGAAAATGTGGTTCTGCCAAGGTCTGGGAGGCCAACTTTCCATTGTGATGGTGGCACACGGCACAAGGGATTTGGGATCCTTCAAGCTGATAAAGAGGGACTGTGTTACACCACAGCCACGCTCTGCTCCTCCAGCTTTTCCAAGGGAACTACTCTGATCTCATCCCGGCTAAAATAAGTCCTTGGCACATGTTCCAGGGCCTTGATTCCACCCCTTGGAGCCACCCACCGAGAAGGGAAGCAACGTCACGCGGCGTGGCCAGCTGGGTGCTGTCAGGAACAGCCCAAACTTCCACACAAACTGGGGAGGAAGAGCCACAGCCCCTCGTCAGGCCAAGAGGAAAACGTTTTCCCTGAATTCATCTCCTCCGCTGACAATATTAATCAGGCTGACATTGAGCTGGGAGCACGAGGAGAGTGCACAGAGAAACTGCTTTCACTCAAATCAAACAAATCTCCTGAAAAAGTCCTCTCTAATTACATCTACAGACTTTGGCGGCCTCAGTTAAGGTGTACAGGCCTTGACGGAGCAGTTCCTGTTCCAAATGTCCCCAGATTTACACCAGTGCCAAGGATTTCCAGAGCTCTCTGCTGGTCACAGCTGAGCCTTGCCAGCCATCTGTGCCTGGGTGTTTGGAGTCAGGCTGTGCAAGGGAAGCAGACGTGGCTCTGGAAAAATCAGTTTTATCTGGGAAGCGCATTCCCAATGCCTCCCCGGAGTCCTTTCCTGCTGCTGGGAACACACAGAGCCAGGCTCCATCAGGGCACCCGGAGTCAGCCCGTCCCCATCAGGTGCTGCGCTGCCCTCATGGACAAACAGCCCGGAGAAATCCTGCTCTCTTTCACAAGGATCTGGTTGACTTTCCCAGGGAATGCACAGAAGGGTTTGAAAAACGCGTCTTGGTGTGGCTGGAGGGAAAGGGGCGCTTGGGGAAGTTTATGGAAAGGAATCATGGAATGGTTTGGGTTGGGAAGGGACCTCCAAGATCATCCTGTTCCACTCCCTGCCATGGGCAGGAACACCTTCCACTATCCCAGGCTGCTCCCAGCCCTGTCCAGCCTGGCCTTGGACACTTCCAGGGATCCAGGGCTGCCACAGCTTCTTTGGGCACCCTGTGCCAGGGCCGGCCCACCCTCACAGGGAGGAATTCCTTCCCAATATCCCATCTAAATTCTCTCTAAATCCACTCTGTCTCCCTTTGAAGCCATTCCCCATTGTCCTCTCTATAAATTCAGCTCATTAATCCTAGTGCAGAAGAACTCTGGAGGAACTGAGCTCTCAATCCCTATTTTCCAGTGAAATCCCAAAGGTTGAAGAACTTAACCTGAGCTCTCAAAGCCCACAAAGCAAGGATAATGGGGATGGATTTTATCCCAATGTATTAGAGATTTCCTCCTCCTAGGGCAACTCTGCTTTTGTTTCTGACCTCAGAGCGCAGCGAGCCAAGACGTGACTCACATCTCACACGTGCAACCATCACCGGGACGCGGAGTGAGATTTATCCCAGATAAAAATGGAAATGCCTGCGCTGAATCCGTACTGAAACACATGCATTGTCTCAAAATCCTCTGGTGGTTGTAGGTGTCAGGCCCCAGCCTCGGATTCCTTCTGGAATGCTGTCTAGTACTGGATTGCCCAAACAGGAGTCTTTTACATCACAATGTTGATAAATTTTCCCCATCTACAGACAGGAGAAAGAGGTCTCCTCAACCCCTATAGCCAGTGACGGTCCTGTATTCCTTGGAATCCGTGAAGAACCCTCAGATTTTCCGTGAAAAAATGGCCAATTGGCTTTTATACTTGGTCTTCACGTAGCTGCAATGCTGTTGGTGCAGCCTGGCCTTTCTGAGATGTCACCTTTGTGTGTGGAGGCGAATGGCCCCCTCTGTTACCCTGGTTTTTCTGAGTTTTTTTATTTTAGCCTTTTGAACTTCATAATGGAGTCAGATCTTTTAGTTACTGTAGAATATTAGAGCAGTTTTCTACCTTTTCCCACAGATGTAACATAAACAAACCCTTTGTTTTTCATTCTCCGTCCTTTGTTTGCATATTTCTAACCTGAAAACAACTGTAACTGACAATTGGTCTGGCCACTGAGGCTGAGGGGTGGAAACCCCAAAAAGCCGATCTTCTGCTAGACCCACAAATGCATAAAAAGTAAAAGAATAAACAAAAGGGGTCTCTTCCTCCTCTCTCTGCTCTCTGAGCAGTGAGCTGGGATCGGAAGGACCTCTGCTTTGCAAAAATCTCTTGTCTGCGTGTGACTGCTTTGTGTGTCTCGGTGACACCCCTCTACTCCTCCCTTGTGAGATCCCACCTGGAGGGACTCGTTCAGGTCCTGAGTCCAGCATCAGAAGGACCTGGAACTCTTGGAGCGAGTCCGGAGGAGTCCATGGGGATGTTCCAAGGGTTGGAGCCTCTCTGGAGCCAGGCTGGGAGAGCTGGGAATGTTCTTCCTGGAGAGGAGAACGCTCCAGGGAGAGCTCGGAGAAACTTCCAGTGCTGGAATGGGCTCCAGGAGAGCTGGAGAGGGACTGGGGACAAGGGATGGAGGGACAGGACACAGGGAATGGCTCCCACTGCCAGAGGGCAGGGATGGGTGGGAGACTGGGGAGGAATTCCTGGCTGGGCTGGAATTCCCAGAGCAGCTGTGGCTGCCCCTGGATCCCTGGAAGGGGAGGCCAAGGCCAGTTTGGAGCAGCCTGGGATAATGGAAGTGACCTCGCCATGGGAGGGGTGGAACGGGATGCGCTTTAAGGTCTCCTCCGACCCCAAACCATTCTGGAATTCTACACTGGGGACGTGGGAGTTGTTTTCCCGTTCATCAGTCGGAGCAGGGCCACCTGGCAGGTGCAGAGCAGTGGGACCGCAGCTCCGGTGACACCAGCCCGCCCCACACATTGCTGACCCTCTTGGCGCTTTGGGAGACATTCGGAGCAATTTCATGGGAAAACGGAGAGAATTAAGGAAACCGACACCTAAAGGGACTATCTCCTATGGGAGCAACTCCAATCTGCTGTCTCTAGAGAGGGTAAAATCCTAAATCCTATCTGTCTTTAAAATTGCCTCAACATTAAACATTTTCCACTTCTGAAAGACAGTTTTTACCCCCAGAACTTCATATTCTGTGAGAGGTCTCCTGATTTTGGCCTTATTTCCACATGAAAGCCTATTTTGAAATGTCAGAATTTCCTCCTGGATGGTCACATTTATTTTTATTTAGCAACCTTTTTTTTTTTTTTTTTTTTTTTTTTGGGTCACCTTTTTTTTTAAATTTTTTCTTTTTATTTTTTTTTGTTTTTTGTTTTTTTTTTTTTTTTTCTTACAAAATTATCCAGGAAGGATCACAAGTTCCATAGAATCACCGAGATGTAAACCTTTAAAATCCAGATACCGAGAAGTTTAAGACTCGCAATAAAATTTCCAGGTTTGGCAATGCAGACAATGTCATAATTTCCTTATGGCTCATTCCTAACCTTTTTCTTTGAGTCACAATAAATGTTCCTGCGTTTTTTTGGTTTTTTTTTCTTTCACGTCTGGTTTTATGTTATAGGAATAATCTGAGCATTCCGGTCTCTGCGGACTCCATTGATTAATCTGGCTGATTTCTTTTGCCTCGGGGATTGACTCATCCCGGTTTTTCCTGATTTCCATAATGCCTGATTCCTGACATTTAGATTTGTGTCACAGCAGTCTGAATTCATATTTTATGGGTCCTTTTCACTCTGCCCACGTTTGTTGTGGCACCCTCGGGCACAGCAAATCTCAGAACTCAGAGCAAGTGTGGAAAAAGCCACACATGGTCCCAGTGATGTTCTTTAAATTAGGTCAGGATTTCAATTCTTAAGGCTCTGGACTACACCTGACAACTTATTGCACAAAAAAATCACCAAAAAAGATAAACCATAAACACACTCTGGATTTGTCTCACTTCATTCATGCCTCTAAAGCTAAAATAATGTCTTTAATTCATAGTTAATCCAAGTGGAGTTCTGGGTAAGGGCAGAAACCTTCAAAAGATAATTCCATGTATTTCAAGATCATCTAAGGGAGTTGAGATTTTTGCCCCTAATTTTTGCCTTCCAGCAGCTGAAGGGAACCTACAGCGAAGATGGAGAGAGATAATTTACAGAGACCTGGAGGGACAGGACACAGGGGAATGGCTTTAAGGTGGAAGAAAGTTGATTTAAATGGGATATTGAGAAGGAAGTGATGCCTTCAGTTTTCTCTTCCCTGTGTTTCCCATTCCATGGTGCCCAGGGTGCAGCTCTGAGCTCACACCCAGGCTCACTCAGCTCTCTGCACACAGCAGCCACACAAAACAAATCCTGCTCCTGCTGCACACCAAGGACAGCTGGGACAAGTGTTCAGCCCAAAAGCACAAACAACGGTGGCTGGAGGGAAAAAACAAGAAGGATGGGACTGGAGAACCTGGAGCTGGAATTGGACAATTCAACCCCAAGGTGCAAATGGACCAAAACTTATCAAAGTGTGAGACCTCGTGACCGTTTGTCCATTTTGTGACCATTTTGTGTCCATTTTGTGTCCATTTTGGTTCCACCTTGCATGTGTTCCTGTCCAGGCTCTTGTCCTGCCCAAGGTGGATCCTTAAAGGCCTTTCAATAAATCTCTGCTTTATTCTCCAGCTCTGTCCCGTCTCTGTTCCAGCTCAGCATTCCCGAGGAATCAATTCCCTGTGAGGGTGGTGGGGCCCTGGCACAGGGTTCCCAGAGAAGCTGTGGCTGCCCCTGGATCCCTGGAAGTGTCCAAGGCCAGGCTGGAGCGGCCTGGGATAGTGGAAAGTGCCCCCGCCCATGGAATGAGGTGATTTTTTACCCTGTGGTAGCTTCTAAATTATGATTTTCTTTTTAATAAACCAATCTACATCTGTATTTATAATTGTAAGGGCTCCTCAGCGAGGCGGAATCCATTCTGTTCTGTCCTTTTCTGTACTTTAAATCCAGTGAATTACATTGAAAGAAAAAATTTTAAGAAACCAAAAAAGCAATGGACCCAAACACCAATTTCCGAGAGAAAATAATTTTCTTTTAATAAAATTTAGAATTTAATTTTGCCCTCACCCCCTGGGTGGTTGCTTTTTTGTTTGTTTGTTTTTGTTTTTTGTTTTTGTTTTTTTGTGGGTTTTGGTGGGTTTTTGGGGGGGGGGTTTGGTGTTTTTTTTCTTTTTTTGTTTGTTTGTTTGTTTGTGGTTTTGTTTGTTTGTTTGCTTGTTTTTGTTTGGGGTTTTTTTCCCCCCTTAGCTTTCTATCTTTAACCAGTTAAATACATCCCAAAACGGGGTTTAATATTCCTGGCCATACTGCTTCCAATAACAGATTTGACTGTGTAAGGCACAATAGATTCCTGTCACTTAAAAATGGATCATTGATATAGGAAAAGAAAATTATTATTAAAAAAAAAAAAAAAAACAAACAAAACAAAACCAAACAAAACAAAACAAAAAAAAGCCCCTGTCTTTTCTACTGCTGAGTTCTTTCCCAATGTCTCCTTCCCTTTTTTTTTCCATGCCTTCCAGGAGCCTATCTCTAGTGATTACAGGTGAATTATAGGCCAATATCCTATGGAAAACAATAAAATTTTGATAACGTTAGGCAAGATAAAGCTCCCTCTTCGTGCCTTTAGTCCTCCACGCCTGAACTTTCAGTGCTAACGCCAGACTGGGAGGGATGATTGTGGTTGGCTTCTTGCTCTGTGAACACGATAAGCAGGATTACTAATCGAGGCAGTATCTCTGTTATTAATTATCTGTATCCTCCTTTCAGCTGGGAATTATTCTTACTCAATTATTTTTCGTCTCCTCTGGATCCACCAGATGGGTTTGGCACGAGGCAAGTTCTTTTTTTTTTTTTTTTTAACCTGATTTATCTTATCACTTCCCAGAGGATTTTATCCAAATCTACTGAGCCTGCACCAGGAGGAATTCAGATGACAGCTCACCTGAAGTCTGTCTTTGTCTCCAAAGCGCTTTAATCCCAGGAATTATCTTTCCCTGGGAGGCAATTCCTTTGCATCCCTAGAAAAAATTCAGCGTTCAGGCATCCGAACTAAAACAGTGTCAACAAAGGCAAGTTCAGCTGGAAAATTATGATCCACTCGAGCAACTCTCAACGCTGATTAGTGCGTATTTATGAGCGAGGTTTGCAGGAATTATTGCCGGACAAAAGCTCCGTTTGCCTGGATGGAAAAGGCCCTGGAATATCCCTGGCAGATGCATCATTTTTATGACTTTGTGGGGGACCTTTTTGTGTTTTTTTACAGAGCTTTGCAGTAATTGAGACCATTCATTCCTCAGCCTCCACTTCACCTTGTAAATCTGGTTGTAAATATGGAAGCGGCCACACACAGAAAAATCTAAAAGAAGCCAAGGAACAGCTGAAATTCGGCATTTAAGGGTTTGCAAAAGATGGATTGCCTTCATATTCCAAAGGAAAAACGAGCTGTTGTCTGGTTTTGCTGGGATTTTGAGGGAATTTACAATTTAAGTACTGGACTGAGGAACTACTGCAGAAAAAAAAATCCAAACTGGAGATGCTTAAGATTACTTCTAAATTTAGATCATCGTTGTGACCTGAAAAAAGATCGGATTTAAGCTGAAAACCTCCAGAATTTCCAATGAAACTTTGCAGAAATATCTAAAGAGGAAAGACAAATTTACGATGAATTTAAAGGTACATGTTTTGGGGGGGTAACAACAGAAACTTTTTCATTTGAATTTTTGATGGTGATTCAATTGAAATGATCTTTGAGTAGAGTAAACAGGGAGACAAAAGTGGGCTCCAATTAGAAGTAATCTGTTTTGATTGTGAAAGATTTTTTGCATATCCGTAGGGATTAAGGAAAACCTCAAACCGCTATTATTTTGGAATTCCCTGGAAGTTAAACCTGTGGAAGGGAGTGGAAGCTGAACCTCAATCCAAAGCTCCCTGGTGACATGAATGGGCTTGGAGGGCAAAATCCCTGGAGTTTTTATCCTCATCAACCATTTTTTGTGATCCTTTTCATTGATCCCGGGTGTCATCATCTAAAAATTGGATTCTGTTCTCATTTGCACTAAAACAAAATATTTGATTTAAAATAAAGCCACTGAGCTGCTCTTTTAAAGAATATTAACGTAAGATGGAGATGCCAAATCACTCACAAATGGGGTTACGTATCCCATATTTTGGCAGAATTAAAGCGGCCAGCTTATACTTTATTTATTTTGATTTTCAGCTAATTATTTGACTTTTTTCTGTACCAAAATCCTCGGCACTATCCAGCGCCTGAATGGCAATTCAAGAGGTGTTTTCAAATATCTTGGAGCGCTTATCCCTTGACTTCTTTTTTCCAAAGGGACAAGACCTTATCCGCTTCGCAGTCACTTTGGACAGAACCCGGACATTTCAGAGGGATGGGATCATTTTGCCGCAATTCCCCTTTTCTTCCATGTACGGTTTTCTCCGTAACTTCGTCATCAAATTCTTCGGCCTCACAAAGCCAAGAGGTGAACAAGGGGTAGGAAGGAAAAAAAAAAAATAAAATTGACTCACAAAAAGAAAATATCGACCACACCGCTTAAGAATTTCCCAGATGAAAGTCATCAGTGAGGTTTAGAGTTTTTGTTAGTTTGGGATTGGGGGATTTTTTTTTTGGATGTTCTTTTTTTTTTTTTTTTAATTTATTTTTTTTTTCCTACAAGCCCTTTTTCTCACCATTAATTATAAATTAATATAATGGGGACCGTGGAATAAAAATGCTCTTGAGAGTCTCCTCCTTGGTGTAAATCATGAGATTGCCACACTCTCTTTGCAGTAAGAGTCCAAGTTCTCCTGAATTTCAGTAGGACCAAGGGACCAAAGGTTGGTTTATGGGACCAAAGGTTTAACATTTTAGGTTTTCATGTTCCCTGTTGGACCCCGGTGCCCTCTGCGGCTCCTAAATTTGGGAAAGCATCCAGGAAGTGAAAGTTGCATGCTTTGATTACTCCTATTTTCCATGTATTTCTAAATTCCCGGTGTTTAACGTAGGAATTTTGGGGGGTTAAGTAGGACTCAGCTTTTACAAATCCAGGCAGAGATGCCTAAATCTCAAGTTAGCCAACACAGCCTCTCCTTAAAGTAAGGAGGAAAACAAGATAAAAATTCATTGAACTACTTTTGAAATAAATTCTTCCTCAAGGGAATTAAAAACAAAAACAAAAACAAATAAACCAAACCAAACCAAACAAACAAAAAAAAAAGAACAAAAAAAAAACCACAACAAAAAAACCACACACACAGGAGAGCATCTTAAAATCTCCTCCCATCCTAGGATGGGAGGAGAACATGCAGAAGGATTCCTCTGTTTTTTAAGGGAAAACTGGGAATGTCACCAGCCAGGAGATTCACTGGCTTTAAAAGCAGTGGGCAAAGTACCACAGTGCTTTTTAACCTGCCCTGGCTTGGCTGATCCAAGTGCCCAACTTTCCCTATAAGAAGCACAAAGAAAGCCATAAAATAACCCGGAGTGGAGATAATGCTCAGGGAAAAAAAAAATATAAAAATAAAAATAATTATGGCCCGTTGTAAAATGCTGCACATTTTATGGCCCTCCCAAACAGCTCCACGGCTCTTGGAGTTTGCTTTTCATCCTTCTCTTCCACGGAATCCAGGAGGAAAAAGGTCGAAGCAGAGACAGGAAAAGTTTTCCCTGGAAAAGCCCCACAGCGTGGTTCTCCCTCAGCTCTTCCAACACTGGGATTCTCTTCCTGAGGGTGAGACACCCAAACCAGCAAAACTGCTGGGTGAGCTTTGTTCTGCTTATCATTTATTGTACTGCACCTTTTATCACAATTAATCGATTTCTTGATAAACGAGAAGAGGGAACTTTTACCTCACCGCAAATTTTGGACCGAAGAGGGCTTTGACTTTTTTCTCCCCTATAATTTACAAAAGCTTTGGAAAGGAAAAAAGGCCCTGAAATGCCCAAAGCACCTCACAACACCACTCCGGTAAATTCAGAGAGCAAGATGTGACTTTTTCTGAGGAGATTTTCAGGACAGGGATGAGTCATTGAAGTGAAGAATGTTCCAGATAAATCAAGGATCTTTCTCCTCAGGATTCCTGCAGATTTAAGCAGATTTCTTGGAGCCGGAGGTTCCAATGAAATAATTTAGAGCTCCTTTTTCTCACTCTTGAGGGGCTGGAGGTTTGGGAAGTAGATAGAGTCTCACAAATATAAACTATTTGCTATCAATTTAAAGGGATTTAAAGGTTTAAATTAGACAAATTGAAGGAATTTTTCTCTGTGAGGGTGGTGATGCCCTGGCACAGGGAGCCCAGAACAGCTGTGGCTGCCCCTGGATCCCTGGAAGTGTCCAAGGTCAGAGCTTGGATCACCCTGGGACAGCGAAAGGTGTCCCTGCCACGGCAGGGGGTGGAATGAGATGGCCTTGAAGGTCCTTCCCAATCCAAAACCATTCCATGATTCTGCGATTCCATGAACAGACTCAGGCAAATATTTCCTGTGGTATCAGTTGTCCCACAGAAATTGCAACACCACATTTAAGGGACGGGGTTTTTTCCTACTTCCATGACCTTTGTCAGAGATCTCGAGGCATGAACGACAATTTCTCCAATTTATCCACCACAAATGTTTTTCCACGGATGTCCCAGCACCAGCATTTTTCCCTTCATCTGCTCTGTCACTGGCCTGATTTTGCAATCACAGGGGTCAAACCTGGGAAGAAAAAAGGAAAATTCAAAGTCTTCTGTGGGGATTCTGGGGAGACCTCGGAGAACAGAAAGGGGAACTCCTCCCCACCCTGGAGCATCAGGATGAACAGGGCATCAATCCCTGCTGCTGAATACACGGAATTCTGGATTCTGACCTTAAAGATTATCCAATTCCAAACTTCCTGCCATGGAGAGGGAGACCTTCCACTAGCCCAAGGTGCTCCGAGCCCCATCCCACCTGCCCTTGGACACTGCCAGGGATCCAGGGGCAGCCACAGCTTCTCTGCAAATATATTCCAGGGACTCACCACCCTCAGAGGGAATAATCCCTTCCCAATCTCCCATCCAGCCCTGCCCTCTGGCAGTGGAAGCCGTTCCCTGTGTCCTGTCCCTCCAGCCCTTGTCCCCAGTCCCTCTCCAGCTCTCCTGGAGCCCCTTCAGGCCCTGCCAGGGGCTCAGAGCTCTCCCTGGAGCCTTCTCCTCTCCAGGGGAACATTCCCAGCTCTCCCAGCCTGGCTCCAGAGGGGCTCCAGCCCTTGGAGTTTCTCCACAGCCTCCTCTGCTCCAGCAGCTCCACCACCCCCTGATTCTGGAATCCCTGGCCTCAGCTCTGCCAGTGGGAGAAGAGAGCCGAGCAGAGAACCCCGTCCCTCAGCCGGTGGCTCACGATGGATTTGGTCCGTCCTGTGGCTCCTGAGGGTCTCCTGAATTGTTTGGCATGGTTTTGCCATGGCCACAGCTCAGTCCTGGGGTTTGTGGAGGATTCCAAACTCCGCTGGGCTTTAAAGCATCCCTGGAACGTGGAACCCGCTGGACATTGGCTCCAGAAGTTTCTTTGGCCGGGCCGTCTGCAGCACTTTATGGAAACGATCGCTTGACTCTGCCAAAGGATCATAAATCCCAATTGCTTTATGGCACTTTGTTGAGAGGGAATTACGCTGCAAAAGCCGGGTGAGATAAAGCTGGAACCGAGTGCTAAATCGGTTTGATGTCCGTGGTCTTCTGAACCTTCTTATCTTAAACGCCTTTTGAGTCACTCTTATCTCTCTCACCCTCATTAACCTCCCCTCAATAATCAAAACACAGCAGGAGTAGAAAGGGCACTGGAATAAAGCTGGATTAACGTGAAACTTGGCTTTCACCCAGCCAGGAGCCCAGATTAGGCTCAGTCTCTGCAAACCTTGGTCTTGAGCCTTGGTAGGCTTCGCTCCTACACTTTGACCTGCCTCGTTAACTCTGGAGAACCATCCGAGCTCTGAAAACTGGGATATAAATCCAGCCGAAGTCTCTGGGGGAATGGATTCCACCGGTGGAAAAACTTCCTTGTGGACGTCCGGACAGAAATAGAAAACCCTGGAATTACACCGAGGCGTCTTTGTCCACTAAGAGAAGACCTGTATAAGTCAGGACTAAAACGCAGCTGCCAGCCTCTGCTGGGGCGTAAACCAGGCGTGGATTTGGGACGTGCTCAGAGTTAAACCCAGATTAAGCCTGGATTTGTGGAACGAGCCTCTTCTGACGGTGGTTTTTGGAGGAATAAAATGACCCGGTGGCTGAAACCTGGGAGAGTGAACGTTGGACCATCTCAAGTGGGAATTCTACACGGGAGATAAAAATAAATGCCGTAGAAATAACACCCACAGGGTGATGTTATTTGGGTGGGGTGTAAGGGATTTATTCGGGAGCCTAAATGGTGGATATTGGTCAATAGTCATGGAAATACCTTGGATTCGGATGAGGCTGTCTCAGAGTGGTGAAGATATTTTATATTGGGGGCAGAAATATGGAAAATTTCTCTCTGAGCTGCCTCAAACACGAGGTTCAAATAACAACATTTGTGCTGCAGGAGCTTAAAAATGGAAGAACAATGGGATCAAACCTGAATGATGCTGGGAACAAGCTGTTTGAAAACCAGGTATCATTCACAGATATATTTTATTGCCAAGTGTTGGCTGATAATTACCCTTCTCTTACAGGACAATTAAATTATGATTTTTTTTTTTTCCTCAATAAACAAAAATGTAAAAAAAAAAAAAAAAATCTTCATGTCCATGAAAAAAGTGTTACCACCTTCAAAAGAAAGGCTAAAAAAGAACAAAAACTTAACCCTCCAGCCTAAAAGAGTGAATTTTGATCTCAGGATTCCTGGAAAGTTCAGTTAATATTTATTTAATTTATTCAGATGAAGAGCCTTGAGTCCTTTAGCAGGGATGGGCTTCCAAAATCCAGGGGTTCATTCTCATTATTCCACAGTTTCTGGGGAAAAAAAAAACAACTTGGTTTTCCCGCTCAGCTGCAGCTGATGTGAAGCTCTTCCACGTTTTGCTACCTTCAGTGAGAATAAAACAGATTTTCCCTCTTATTGCCTACTACAACATCTGGCCACAATTAGTCCGGCATCTCACGTTATTGGAGGAGACGTCAGCAGTAATTTGGATTTCTCCCTTCTCGTCCTTTTCCTGGGCAATCTGCGGGCCACACTTCCACGGGGACGTGAGGCGGAGTGTGAGACGGTCGTTCCTGTCTGCGTCAGTCCTTCCCAAAACGGATTGCTCTCAGCACAACCTGATGGCTCACGTAGCAGGATCCGTTTTTTCCTCCCGTGTCATTGCCTGCATTTGTCACCACCTCATCCTTTAAGCTCTGAGCACCGTCCAGGGAGTTGCATAACTCCTGTGCAAAATTCAAATACAAATCAGTGCAGAACTCGGGCCTCAAGGAGAAGCTAAATTATCCTCTGCTAAATCATTCTTTATATTATTTCTTTTTTTTTTCCTCTTTTTTTTTTCTTTTTTTTGCGAAGACAACGCCAATTTTTCATTTTTATGGCATTTTAACATGAACTCCTTGTAAGCACATAACCTGCTGCACGATGGAATACGCAGAAAAAAACCCAAAAACCCCCAAACAGGCTTGATATGAAAAACAGGGCTAAATTTTATCTTTACAATGCAGGAAAAAAAAAAAAAAAAAAAAAAACGGCTACCAGAAGGCTTTTTATTTTAGTGCCTCTCCCAGCTGTGTATTTACATTTTTAGGTGTATTTTAGCCCCTCTCCCAGCTGTGAATTTGCATTTTTAGTGGGAAGCCCATGGTTTTTTTTGGTGCAGGAGCAAACCCCTCTCCGAATGCCAGCACTGGTGCCACGCTGGTGAAGGAGGCTGTGGCGTGAGGGGTGAAATTTTCAGAAAAGCCCCTGAAACTGGATGTTCTCCTCAACTGGGTGAGGTGTCCAGGCTGCCCTGGCTTGGATGGGAAAAGGGAATAACACAGGGACGGGGGAAACTGCTCAAACTCATTAGGATGGGCTCAAAAATCCCGCACTTCCCTAAATCAAGGGATGAGCTTGAGGTGCTTCACTCCTTCCAGACTCATCTGGCCTCCGCCTGCCGCTGCAGGAGGATTTTGGCTTCCCGAGGAGCCTGAGCTGGACCTGCCAGCCATGTGTGAATTCCCAGACATCCTCCGCGGCACGGGATGTCTGTGTTTAGGGAATGGGATCGTGTCCTCGTTCCCTGTCCGTGTGCTGGGAAGGAAACCGGTACCTGCAGGGGCTGACGCGCTCAAAGTGCTCCGGACAGCGGAGATGGATGGCTCCTCTCTGCCGCGGGAGAAAACAAACCCAGACGCTTTAATCAGAAACTTAAGGTTGGATGCGTGGCCAAATCTCGGGTCTCCAGGGCCGTTCGGGTTCCCTCTGGGTGTCTGGGACATCTGCACATCTGGGAACGTCTGGGGCTGGCAGATGCGGCACAGAACCCAGCGGGAGCAGCTCCAGGTGGGCAGGGTGCGCTCAGGTCTAGGACACTCCTCTCCAGTGAAGGAGTTCTGCTCCCTAAGTGAAGGTGCTGCCGCTTCCAGCAGCTCTGGTCATCCTTAAGGACAAAATTCTCCCAAAATCCCTGCGTGGAGTCTCCAGGAGGCTGATGCTGCTGCTGTAACCTGATAACACTCGAGTCTTTAGCACCAGCTTTCCCTGAGAATCGTCCCCTAAGCCCTCATCCACACTTCCCCGGCGGTTCGTCACCCCTCCGTGGCAACTCAAAGGGTTCACAGCATCCCACGGGAGTGGCAAACTCCACGTGGTGATGGGACGAGGTTATTTTTGCCTCGGATGTCACCAAACCTTGGTCCCCTAAAACAATTAAAGGAGTTCGATCTACCTAGAACTAGAGACCAAGGCAGGTAGCAAAACACGGAGTACAAGCACTGATATAATGATTATTTTCAGGTTTAGGTGAAGTATTTTGGGGAAAGAACAGACTTTGGCTGACAACAGAGCTCAGGTTGGGAGCATGTGGTGTGGTCAGACTCACAGAAGAGGTTTTCTGATAGTCTGAGCACTCAGATCCTCACATCTAAGTCTCTGAATTCACTGAATCATTATTACGCCTGCTCTTAGAAAGTTCTGTTCTCATAGAAAAACCTTTCAGAAACCTAAGAATTTTTTTTAGAAATCTGAGCTCCTGGCAAACGTTTTTATTTTATCTTCTGCCCGAGTTCCAGGAGGGTTTGGACAACACTCCCAGGTACAGGGTGGGATCATTGGGGCTGTGCAGGGTCAGGAGTTGTACCCCATGATCATTTTAGCCCCTTCCAAATGAGGGTATTCCAGGATTCCATGAAATACAGAGGTTGGGAACCATCTGAGATGCCCTGGAGTGACTTGCTCTCCAGCTGGTGCTGCAGAAGGACGCGAGTGTCCTGCAGGTCCTCGGTCACATCTCCCAGCCTGTGCAGATTTTCTCAACATCCTGAGGTCTTTCAAACAGCACGGAACGACTCTGTGTGGCAAAGGAACCGAGCCTTGGATCCCTGCCGTGCCCACAGAGAGCTGAGAGGCTGCTGCTCACCCGGACAACCAAATCCAGATGTCTTCATCTGGAAGTTTAACCCACCAGAGCGGGGGATAACAAACTGTGGCCACACGGAGACGAGGCGCAAATGTGGATCTGAGCCCGCGGCCGGGATTTGAGCCCCGAAGCCGGCGGCTCTCAAGCAGCTACGCTGGGCTGGGAATGATCCTCAGCTGTGCCAGAGAAAACGGAATCCATTTGTCTCCGGTGGGAGCGGCTCTTCGCGGAGTTTCTCAGGTGTCAACGCTGAGGAGTTAGAGCCTCGCAGAGCCATAAATCAAATCGAGCTGCGCAATGAAAGACGGAGCAGATGGATGGAAGGGGGACCCCTTCCCTCCTTCCTTTGCCTGCTCTGTTTCTCCTTTCCCGCCTCCCAAACAGAGCTTTCTCCCCCTGTTTTGTAGGGCTTGTACTCCACGGGGTTTGTTTTCACTTCCTTTGCTTTTTAGGTCTCGTTTGCTTCCTCAACGTCTTCGCAACCTTTGGGAAGTGGAGAGCACCAGCCCTGAGCTGGGAGGGATTCAGGACATGAGAAATGTACAGAGCTCTTGTCCACACCCCAAAAGAGGAGCTGGAGCTCTCCTGCGCCTCCCAAACCTGCAGATGCCACAGGAGTGATGCCTCACATAGAAAATCCTCTTCTCTGATAATTCCTTCTGACTGGGATCGTGCTTGATGAGAACTGGGCAAAAAATAGGAGAAAAGTGGAAAAAATGTGTGAAATGGATTTGTGGAGGATTCTCAAATCCTGGCTGAAAACTCACACAGTCTTGTACATCTGTGTGCAAACCCTGGGATAAGGTGCGCAGACTGAGAAAGGCCATGGACAGAGAGAGAGAAACTGAACTGCAAACGAGCTTCAAAGCATGGCCTTGCAAACAGAGCGGGTATTTTGGAGAATTAGAGCTGTGAAAGGTGCATTGTAGCAAGAGCACGTGGGGTAAAATAACAGGTGATTGGTGCTAGAAGTATTAGCAGTGTTGTGTGGCAAAAGCTCACAAAGGCTGGAAAACATTTATAAGATGTTGTGACAAAGAAACAGGTTTGCTTCTGATAGAATGGTGTTGGGTTTTACATCTCTTATATCTCATACTTCTACAAGATTGATAATGGAATAAAATCTTTTTAATGTTTTTATAATAAAACGTTTTTAAAACATCTCTCGGTTGCCCCGTCTCTGCAGAGTTGGGTTTTTCCAACAGGAAATGTAATGTAAATTGCGTGTACACTGAAGTACAAAAGATGAGAATATCTGGGAACATGTGGAATAGGAAGGGGAAGAGCAAAACCGAGACAATAAATCTGTAAGCTTCAATTAGAGAAAAGGTGAAACCTGGGATAGGGGAAGGTTCCCTTCCTGTGGAACTGGATGATGTTTAAGGTCCCTTCCAGACCAAACCATTCCAGGATTCTGTGCGCCCTTTGGGATCTGGAGCTGTGAAGCAGCAGGGTGCTGTGGATTTGTGCTCAGGAGGGAATGAGCAGGTGGGAGACGTTCCTTCCTCCCTGTAGATGGACCCCACCCTTCCCGGCCAAAATAAACCCAACATGTCAGCCTTGTCCCAGTTCTTGTGGCAGCAGGAGAAAGATGGGATCGAGGACACACACAAGCACGCGGAGAAAAGAGCCTCAGCCGAACAAGACATTGGCTTCATCCATTTCCAAATTTTTCCAGTTCTACCTCCTCTAGCAGTCCAGGTTTGGGGCTGATCTAGCGGATCACTGCTGAAATCTGGGAAAATCCCAAATCCCAGGACAATGGAAAGACTGCACCCTGCTAAAACACACCTTTCTGACCAGCTCCTCCTTTCCCTGCCGGAACTCCTGCTTTCCCTTAGGAAGCACTTTGCCTGCCCACACCCCGAGCAGATTTCGGGAATCCCCTGTGGATTCAACAGTGGAGCAGAAGGAAGAAGGGAGCCCCAAACCACTCCATGAATTTTCCAGGCTTTTGCTTTAAACGTTGGTAGAGGCCGTAATTAATTTCCTTGTTCTCCGAGCTTGTTGACGGATTTAACGAGGACTGGTTATAATAATAAAAAAATTTATGTCCTTAGACATTAAACACGAGTGTTGTTTTTGATACGGAGCACGGGGTTTTCCCAGCTCTCCTTCCCTCCTTTCTTTTCTTTTTTTTTTTCCTTTTAATTTCCTCCTGGAATTCCTCACAGCCATCCAAATACCTGTGAGTGCACAGCACTTTCCTCTGGAATCAGGGAGAAGATGCCAACCATGGTTAACGCCAGGGATTTGTCTTCCTTGAAAAAGAGCAGCCCGCAGTTTTTGGAGTGTGAATTATATAAAAATAATAATTGTAAAATTGCCCAGAGTGTCGGAGACTCCATTTTCTCCTCCTTAATTTATTGATAATTTGGAAAAAGAGAGATGGAAGCGAGTTCAGACTCTCCTCTCTTGCAGAGAAATGATGAATTTTGCTTCAGGGTTTGGATTTCAACATTTTTAGACTAATCATTTTTTAAGCCCAATCCCAAAACTAAAAATTGATTTTCAAAACAACACCCAATCTTTCAACAGTTTTAATTAAAACTACTGAGGTAACCTGGGTTTGCTTTTCAACTCTGCTCATAGACTTTAATGAGTTTTTTGGGGTTTTTTTTGCTGAAAACAAGAAAATCGTAATTTATTTCAGTGTTGCCAAATCTGATTTATTTTTCCTAAGAAGCTCTTTTTTCTTTTTTTTTTTTTTTTTTTGCCAAAGTAGTGTCACCCTGTGATGCTGACGTGATGAAAAGCAAAGGGCGCTCATTCCTCTGGTTTTATTTGATATAAGTAGGTGTGAAACATCTGTAGGAAAAACTTCTACTGTTGGGAGAGCTTTACAAAAATCTGCAGAATTGCTTCTCCTATAATTTTTTAAATTTTTTGCATTTCCTGAACCCAGTGTATTAATATCAGACTGGAAGTATCCATCCAGGAAGGAAGGGTTTAATCCCTTAGTTCCGATCACAGCGAGGGTAAAAAGTGATGACATTAAATCAAAATAAGGAAGATGCAGGAGATTTGAGGCAAAAAATTCTGTGCAAAGGACTAAAGAACAAACAGAAAATAAACAACCAAACCCAAAAAAATATCTCCAAGAAGAGACTTATCCTCTTTTTTTTTTTTTTTTTTTTTTTTTTTTTTTAACTGATTTATGAAAATGAGGTTGGAGTCTCTTTCAGTAATATTTTTAAGACCAGATTGCACAAACGTTCTCCAGAAACTGTGAGGATGGTCTGGTTTCATTTTGGAGAAAAGGCAGAGTGGTGTTTTTGTCCTTTTGTCAATGTTTTAAATTCTAAGATTAGAGCTGAATTTACTGCTTGAGGCAGGTTGGGGAATTTTGTCTTTCACAGGGATCAATTTCTTTTTCAAATGCCATAAAACACTGAATATTCCCCCTGGAAGTAACTCCGGAGTGGAGAAGGCAAAGGCGTAAATTTGGATTTAATCCCAACTGATTAAAAACTGGATGGAATGGGCAGAATTACTTTGGTCCACTCTGGGAAAGGCAGGTGGGAACAGAGCTCCTAAGATCCTTCAAATTCCAGCTCCAGAGGGGAGACCCAGCCTAGCAAACACTTGTCTGTTTTCCTGGAGGCCTGCAGACACCTCACGGTCCAAAAGTCACGGAATCATGAAATAATTTCGGTTGGAAAAGACCGCCATGATCATCTGTCACCCTGTTTTTTCTGAGCTTTTTAAAGCCTTTTGATTGTTCATAAAATGGAGTCAGACCTTTTAGCTGCTGCACAATATTAGGAGCAGTTTCTACCTTTTTCTCACACATGCAGCATAAACAAATCCTTTGTTTGCATATTTCTAACCTGAAAACAATTGTAACTGACAGTTGGTCTGGCCAGTTGGCTGAGGGGTGAAAACTCCAGAAGCCGATCCACAGCCAGACCCACAAATGTATAAAAAGTAAGAAATAAACAGTCTGGGGTCTCTGGGCTTGGCTCAGCCTTGGGCTTGCTGGGAGGAGCTCTCTGCCCTGCGAAAATCTCTCGTCTCCGTGTGATTGCTTTGCGTATCCCGACCACAATCATCGAGTCCAGCCTTCAACCCGATCCCACCAAACCTTACCCTGAACTGCCACATCCACTCGTTTTTTGAACACTTCCGGGGAAATCCATCACTTCCCTGCAGAGTCTCTTCCAAAGCTTGGCCCCCTCTTCCAGTGACAGATTTCCTCACCTGGCACATTGTGAAGCCATTTCCCCTCGTCCTACCTCATGTCCTGACCTGCTGTGCCACCATTGGAAGTCACAAAGGAATTCTATCATCCTATCACTGAAGGTATGGGAAATCCAGGCACAGAAAATTCCCCAAACCTCCTGAGTGCAGGCCCAAACACAGAAATGAACACGGGGTTTGACCTGAGACCTGGGAGAGGATTCCACATCCAGAGACCCCAAGCAAGAATGTGGATTTGTAGTTCAGGTAGAAACGTATTAAGCTGGGTATTTTTGCATGTCATTATATTGGGATATATAAGGGGGGAAATGTTGCCTTAAATTTGAGGTTTCATGTTTTTTTCATGTTCCGTGCTGCCCAGGGTGCAGCTCTGAGCTCACACCCAGGCTCACTCAGCTCTCTGCACACAGCAGCCACACAAAACAAATCCTGCTCCTGCTGCACACCAAGGACAGCTGGGACAAGTGTTCAGCCCAAAAGCACAAACAACGGTGGCTGAGGGGAGAAAACAAGAAGGATGGGACTGGAGAACCTGGAGCTGGAATTGGACAATTCAACCCCAGTGTGCAAATGGACCAAAACTTATCAAAGTGTGAGACCTCGTGACCCTTTGTCCATTTTGTGTCCATTTTGTGTCCATTTTGGGTCCATTTTGTGCCCATTTTGTGTCCATTTTGTGTCCATTTTATGACCATTTTTTGACCATTTTGTGACCATTTTGTGCCCATTTTTGGTTCCACCTTGGGTGTGTCCCTGCCCATGCTCTTGTCCTGCCCAAGGTGGATCCTTAAAGGCCTTTCAATAAATCTCTACTTTATTCTCCATCTCTGTCCAGTCTCTGTTCCAGCTCAGCATTCCCAAGGCATCAGTTTGATTGATTAATAAAGTCCACACTGCAGCAAAAAAAATATAAAACAAATTAATTAGCTATTGGTGTGAAAGCAGAAACATTTTTTTGTGGCAGCAGTTTATTGGCTAATTAACCTTTAAAACACCTTGTAACCTCCTCTCTTGTGACCACTGACCACGGGCACCTGACCTCTAATTTGTGCGGTGAAGAGATTCTC
This sequence comes from Riparia riparia, assembly GCA_020917445.1. Taxonomy (NCBI): domain Eukaryota; kingdom Metazoa; phylum Chordata; class Aves; order Passeriformes; family Hirundinidae; genus Riparia; species Riparia riparia. The sequence goes on from JAIXNV010000045.1 coordinate 7,748,541, forward strand.
ACCCCTTCATGAGACTGAGGCAATAAATCATGATTTAAACACCTCTCAGTGGTCCCATCTCTTGCAGAAGCCCAACGTGAAGGTGTGGGTTTTCTCCACCAAATGTGAAGGAAGCTGGCATTACTGATCCCAGAGCAACCTGCCTGCACCGTTCTTGCCGGGTGATGTCAGAATTCAGCGCTCCAGGCTCAAGGAAAGCAGGCACAGAAGAGTTGGACACCTCAATTTGGACAGAGAAGTCTTGGAATCTCACCCTTGGGCACGTTCCAGGGGAGCTGCCAGCTGCACAGGCTGGTGGAAGGATCACAGCAGAGTTTCTCTTTCGCTGCAACCCTCAGCAGAAATGCTGCTCTGCGCTGGCTCTGACCCAGCTAGAACATGAAATTTAATCATTGTAAACCAAATTATCAGCTCTCAATCACCAGGACATTCCCTGTTCCCAAGAGGGAAGCCTTTCCCTGCCTGAAAAAGCCATTCCCTGTCTCACCCAGCTGGTTGAAGTGGCTCTGTTGAACGTAGGAGTCATGACTTGGAGGAGCCACGCCAAGAGCTGGTGTCCTCAGGAAACATTTTGGAATGTCCTTGCTGGGTAATTCCACGGCCTGTTCCAAAGACGTGTCCTGCTCTGGAAACAATTAACAGCCAAAAAAATTTAAAAAAAAAAAAAAGAAAATAAAAAAAACAGGGAGGGATTCTTTGTCCCTCACCATGAAACTGAGAGAGAAAATTATTTTTTGTCTTTACCACAGGGCATCCAGTGAAACAAGACCAGCATAACTTCTTTCCCTCAACAGACAGTGGGTACAGGTCTTAAGCAGGGCTTAAACTCCATCCCATTTCAGATGGAAATCCCCTGATTTAGCTAGGAAAGAACTGTGTGGACAAAGGCTTTTAATGAATCTCTCCTTAATTTGGTGCCAGGGTAGGAGAACAGGGAAGCTCGGAGACAGGGAAGGCCTTCTGCAGGTCTGGGGCCGGTAACAAACTAAGAGCTTGTGGGGGGAAAAATTGTTCTGAGCGTCACTTGATGATGTTAGTTGCCTGCAGAGGGGATATTTGAGGAGCAGGAAGATGTGTCAGGGAGGATGTGTTAGCAAGGAGGAGGGGATTAGGTCAGTAGCTCCTAAGGGAGAGGGAAGGGGATAATTATTCCTCGTGTAACAGGGAAAGGTTAGTGCAGGGTCAAGGGTCAAGATAACTGTGCTACGAAGTTGTGCTACAGAATCAGTGTTTATTATTTTTTAGCAGGCAGTGGATCGATAATCTTATCAAGTTAATCACTGAATATCCTGGCAGATATTTCGTAAGGATGGAGCTAGACGGAATGCCTGATGGAATTTATTTTTTTTTTTTCTCCCTAATAAATAAAATGTGTCCGACCTTCCCCACTTTCTGCCACGGCAGGAAGTTTGCCGTTGCCTGAGTGAATCCCTGCTTTGCACCAGCCTCTTCCCTGGGCAAGCTGCTTGCTCCTCCTGGCACTGTCCTAAGGATCTGTGGAAAAACGAGGCACAAAATTATTGATCTCCTTCCTAGGAGCATGGGGATGATGGATGGAAAGGGAAAAGCAGGGGTGCCGGAGGTGGAAGCGTGGCATGAGGGGTGTCAGGATTCTGCTGTCATCCATGAGTCTGTGGCCTTTGCCGGGTCACCTCTCCTGGTGACATCCACCCTGGAATCCCTGAGAGCTGGTGAGTCAGAAAAACAACCCTGAGAGTGCTTTATGAAACACTTCGATGTCCCAAGGCGGAGAAAGGCTTCCACACCCAATCCCAGAACATCAGGAATGGATGGAATCGAGTCCTGTGGCTGCATTTCTTAAGGGGTGGCACTGGGAGCACGAGGAGCCCTGGAGATTTGGGATTTTAGGATGTGGTCATTGCCCTCACCCTTCATCAGAGCAAGGTCCTCTGTGTTGAGTGTAAAGGAATTAGTTTTGATTGAACTCAGCCGGTCTTGGTTAATTTGGCGGATGGAGCTTGTACTTATCTAGGCTGAGGAGGCAGAGCTTGCGGTGTCTCAGAGCACACATGGGACACCCCAAATTTTGGATGTGTGGAGTGGGCCTGGTCATCAGAGAACCGTAGAAAGGTTTGGGTTAGAAAGGAACTTTAAAGGTGATCTGGTTCCACCCCTGACATGGGCAGGGACACCTTCCACCATCCCAGGCTGCTCCAAGCCCTGTCCAACCTGGCCTTGGACACTGCCAGGGATCCAGGGGCAGCCACAGCTTCCATGGGAACCCTGTGCCAGGGTCTGCCCACCCTCAGAGGGAACAATTCCTTCCCAATATCCAACCCGACCTTGTTACTTTAAAGCCATTCCCTGTGTCCTGTCCCTCCATCCCTCATCCCCAGCCCCTCTCCAGCTCTCCTGGAGCCCCTTCAGGCCCTGCCAGGGGCTCTGAGTTCTCCCTGGATCCTTCTCCTCTCCAGGGGAACATTCCCAGCTCTCCCAGCCTGGCTCCAGAGGGGCTCCAGCCCTTACAACAGCTCCATGGCCTGCTCTGGACTTGCTCCAGCAGCTCTACATCCTTATTTTGAGGATCCAGAGCCAGATTCAGCACAGGAATGGAGCGGAGTGTGAGACTCACTTCCTTTGCCCTGCTGGTCACATTTCTACTGATGCATCCCTGGATGCAGTTGGGTCTCTGGAGTAGGAGTCCATTCAGGTCACTCAGCCCATGGATACATTCCTGTTTATGTGTAAATGTATGGAAATGCAATCCACAGCCCCTTCCCATCACTGGTGCCATGGTTTTGGGATGTCGTGGGGGGCACAGGAGGTGCAAAGCACCCACACATGGACCAAAGGAGTTGCTTTTCATTTCTTGCCTGCCTTGTGTCCATCTGCAGTGCTGCAAAGGCCTCATAAAAAGCTGCCTCGAGGAGGGAAGAGGCTTTTTCCAGCATCTTTTCATTCCTGGTTGGACGGAAGGTAAAGCAATCTGCTGTCAGGCAGCAGGACTTCATCCAGGCAGGCTGACCTTTTTCAGAGGAACATTTTACCCACTGGAAAACATTGCCAACTAATCCTATTAAATGAGTGTGCAGACAACAATTTTCCTTGAATTTCTTCATTTTCCTGCCCTTAAACCTGTCTCTAAACTGAGCTTTTATCTTTTTGAAACCAGACGTGCGCCCACTGTCCTTTTCCTTCCACAGCCTAGAGGAATAAAATAATAATAATCATCATCATCATCATAATAAAAGCCTCACCAAATCATCTGTTTAGTCTCATCTCCTTGGTTTTGTTGCTGGCCAGTCTGGTGAAGTACTGAGCTGGGAATGTGAGTCTGGAGTGTCAGCGTTCATTAACGTAAATACGAGCAAATGGAAAAATATTCCAAGAGCCGGATTCACGCTCGCTCCAAGGTCCCTTTTTTACTGCTTTGGCAGCAAAAGGAGACCAAGAAGTGGGTGGCCGTGTCATTTACTGCTCTGCTCCCATGTTTACGGCGCAAGGACTCGCTCGCTTTTCAACAGCTCGGCTTAAATCTGCTAAGATGGACCGGCGGAGCTGTGGCTGCACGGCTTCATCCATCAAACAGCCCCGTTTAAAAGCCTCCGGTAGCAGAGGAACAACTGGACTCACGCAGGGAGGGAAATCTTGGGTCGTGCACTGCTAAATGTCCTCCAGATGAACACCGGCGTGAGGGAGGTCAAGCTGCCTCAGATGTTGCAGACACGTTTTCGGAGCGGAGGTGTCGTGAACCCCCTCGGTGATATCATCACCCTCTTCCCAAAATGTGTTGGGAAATAGGTCAGACAGTCCGGGCCTGAGGAGTTTATTGCTCTCCATCGACAACGTGGGCATCCGAGTGTGTCGCTTCCACCCTGCGTCACCACCGTTCCTTGAGGGATTCCCTCAAGTCTGACCTTTAGGCATTCCCTGAGGTGGTCGTGTCCCACCTTGGTCCATCCAGCTGACTCCGTGCGGGGGATTTGGGTTTCCAAAGAGCGGCGAACGTGTGTTCCTCTGAACCAGGAATTGTCCTGGGAGAATTTCCCGGGGGTGTTTAAAACTCCGGGTTTTTCACCGGGCGAGAGCAAAGGAGTTTTGCACACAGCCAGCCGCTTGTGCCAGCGGGGCACTGGGAAATAAGGATAAGTTGTCACTTCCAGGACCTCCTGCTCAGGGAAGGGAAAGGGAATCTTGAGGGAAGTCCTCCGGGAGCCAGAGTGCAGGGGGTGGAGGGGAGGAGGGATATCCCGAGGGCAGCCAGCCCTCAGCCCATCTTGGATGGAGGCACCGCAGAGCTCCCAGTGCTGTCACCAACACCAGGGTCACGTCACCCCTGGTGTCCCCCAGACCACGGCCGATGCAGGGGTGGAGGGGAGGAGGGATGTCCTGAGGGCAGCCAGCCCTCGGCCCAGCTTGGATGGAGGCAC
>JAIXNV010000045.1:7762337-7772519 GCA_020917445.1 Riparia riparia
TATCCAATCTAAACCTCTCCTGGTGCAATCTGGGGCCGTTTCCTCTTGTCCTAAGTCTTGTTACCTGTGAGAAGAGGCCGATCCCCACCTCACTGCAGCCTCCTGTCAGGGAGTTTAAAGATGTTGGCCAAAGCCATCAGCTCTCAGCAGTCTCTTCTCTTTTCTGGGCTGTGTCAGAGTGGGTTGCTGCCAGACTAAAGCATTCTAAAGACCAAAAAGTGGTTTAATTCCTTAATCAACCCCTTAACCAAGGATTTACAGAGATCTTATCAACATAAAAAATCCACCATCCCAACAGAGGTGATTGCTAAATGTTGAATTAACATCAGCCCTGGCTCTTATAAACTGCATTTTTTTTTTTTTTGGTGTTAAAATATGCTTCCCTCTTGGATGCCTTTGCTTCAAGGACTCCGTTTTCCACTTTCACCTCTGGGGAGCCGTTAGCCGTTAAATATCCGTTATCACTTAATTTATCAGCACAAAGAGAGCGGGAAGCTTGGCTCTGAGACAAGCTGAGAGAGTTTGGGTTGTTATCAGGCAGGTGAGATAACCTGGTGGTGGAAAGGAGCATTATCCTGCCACTGGAATCAAAGGGCAGAGGGAAGCCTGGGAATACCATTGGGAGCAAAGGAGTCTCTTTGGAAATCCTGGAGTAACTGTGGAAGTCCCGGCACAGGATTTGTTTGAACCCAACACCAGAAGACAGCCTGTAAGGAATACGATGGACACAAGGATTTGTTGGGATTTGTTGGGAATCTTTGTTACCAAACCAGGTCCTGAGGATTTTGGATCGCTGCGTCACATTTTAATAGTTGAAGCTCATGTTGGGAGCTTCCACTGAGCTCCATCAACTCCCACTGCTTTCAGCATCAGAAATATATATATATATATTTTTTTAAAAATTTATTTTTTTTTATTATTTTTTTTTTAATTTTAAGGGCAGAAGATGGAAGTCCCAGCCAGGTTTTAACCCCAGTGTACCCTGCACACATTTGAGGAGCAAGACCCTCACTGTGGCTAAGTGGCTAAACCACGGTAAAAGAAAAACCCCCGTTCCTAGTGGGCTGAGATATGAAGTGACTTTTTGAGGTTACAAAAATCTTTGTGTGTAACAAGCACCTACCACGAGCTGTGCCTCCTCCTCTGCAAACAGCACCGTGAATAACGCGAGCTGAGCACGTGTTCCTGAAGTAAAAACTTGTGCCCAGCCTAACTTTCATCCACACACAGAGGATTCCCTTTGGAAAAGGTCCGTGCAGGAGTTTATTTTGTCAGGAATCAAAGCCTTTACCACATCTCCTATGCTGGGCACTGGTGAGGCCACACCTCAGATCCTGGGATCAGTTTTGGGTCCCTCATCAGAAAGACCTTGAGGGGTTGGAGGATGTCCAGAGAAAGGAATGAAACTGGGAAAGGGGCTGGAGCACAAGGAGGTAAAAAAGGAGGTTCAGGGAAGAATTTATTTGTCTCTGCAACTCCTTGAAAGGAGCCCAGGGTAAGGCAGGGATCAGCCTCTTCTCCCAGGGAGCAACAAGACAAGAGGAAATGTCCTCGAGCTGCGCCACGTTGGATATCAGGAGAAAATTCTCTGCTGAAAGAATGATTAAAAATCGGAACAGGAATCCCCAGGAAGTGGTGGAGTCACCATCCCTGGAAGTGTTAAAAAATGAGCAGATTTGGAACTTCCAGTATGTTTTGGTGGACATGGAAACGTTCAAAGGCCGGACTTGATGATCCTGGAGGACTCTTTGATCCGTGGTGGTTCCACGATCTGTGACCATTTCCCATTTACTGTGGGGTGGGATTACCCTGTGTTCAGCAATCCTTCTGCCTTCTCCCACTTCTCCCTTCAGGACAGGATTTCTGCATTCCTCTCCACGGGAAGGAGGGATGGGGAAGGGAGGGGTGTCCCCGTCAGAGCACGTAAGGGGTTATCCATAGTCTGGGAGGTGCGTTGGAGCACGGATGGATGAGGATCCAGTGTGGGAACGCGGTTCTGCTGAACCGCACGTGTGTGTGGACATACGGGAGGCAGCGCAGCTCCATGTGAGCGCACGATATCCGCAATCCTTGGAATCTCACAGGGATCGCCGCCAAGCAACGCTCATCGCCAGCTCACATGCTCTTCCAGCTCCTTCTGATCCCGGGAAGAAGCCGGGAGCTGCGGGTTCCAGGAGCAAATCTCATCCCTCTGTTGTGGAAAAAGGCTGTGGGGATGGTTTCTATCATCGATGGCATGGAGAGAAAATGGAATAAAAATGTAGGAAGGATGCCTCAAGGAGTGCTCGGTGCTGCTCACTGTCAGCAGAGCAAATAATGTTAATAATGAAATAAAAAGCTTTTAAATTAAATTGAGTTTATGAACACCGTTGCTCCAGATTGAAGTTTTAGGAAGCGGCTAGAGTGGGATGAATGAAGTCAATTTCAGGTAAGGGCTCTGATGCAGGAAAAATTCAAAATTCCTGAAGTGAATTTCTTGCTGGGGAGCTTATCAAAATAAAGGTGAAATAAAGGTGACTCCTGATTTATAATAGGATTTAAAATTTAAAATTTGGATTTAAAATCCAAAATAAAGATCAGCTAAAGAGGACTCTTAGTTTCACAAGAATCAAAGGTGCCACCTTTAAATTTTCTGCTGAAAGAGCTCCCACAAATGCAGATGAGAATGTTGAAGGGAGAAGACTTCTATTTCTTTTGTCCAGTCTAAAATATCAGAGATTACTTTCATCAATGCCTAAGCCCCAGAATTAATTTAAAGAAATGTATTTTTTTTTTTTTCCTTTGATTTTCGCTGGAAATCTCTAAGTATTTCCTGAGTGGTTTTTCCTGTTGTTCAAAAATATTCTTGAGCTCCAGACCGAAGGGAAAAAAATTACCCAAACAAAATCAAATCCAAAAAATTCTCTCTTTCCAAGTTCCCAGTCAATCTTCATTAGGAAAAACAGAGATAGAATGCAAATCTGACTCCCAGCAGTTGTCGGAGCTTCTGGTGTTACGAAATCTCCCTCTCTGATTTGGAGTGAGGCGAGAATGTGGCAACAAGTGAACGTTGGAACATGTGTAAACAAGTCTGAAGCTCGAGGAAGAACTCGTTCCTGAGCTTGGATTCCGCATGGGAGAAGAGTTTATCTGGTGAGGGATCTGGCTGAGAAATCACAGGGAAAAATTACTGTGGCAAAACGCGGAAATGCTTTGGAGAATATTGTTTATTCCTCAATTTTCACGACAGTTGAGGTGGTGGTGAGGATTAGAGAGAAATAATAGAGAGAACACATAAATCATTTCAAATACGCTGTGTGGGCCTGTGGGTCTCTCCCATTTGTGGTGAAACGCTCTGGATTAACCCACACCACCTTGCTGGTTTCTAACGGAAAATGTTCGCTAAGTGATGTTTCCTCTTGCATCAGAAGGAAAAGTGCCTTTGGAAAACCTCGAATGCTTTTCTGGGGTAGACACTTCCCAGGGTTGAGCTCCAAACCAATATTTTCTGTGTACAGAGATTATTTGTGAAGATCCTGCCTTTGACTTCGGCAAAACCGGGCCAGAGCCTTTTCCAGACGAGTGACATCCATGCTGGTGGGACATGGAGTGACGGGACAAGGAGGAATGGCATTAAACAGAACGAGGGGAGATTTAGATGGGATATTGGGAAGGAATTCTTCCCTGACAGGATGAGGAGGCTCTGGAAGAGGTTTTCAAGAGAAGCTGTGGCTGCCCCTGGATCCCTGGAATTGTCCAAGGCCAGGCTGGACGGGGCTTGGAGCAGTCTGGGATGGTGGAAGGTGTCCCTGCCCAAGGAAATGGATGGTCTTGAAAATCCCTTCCAACCCAACCCATTGAATAGTTTTATGATTAAGATGAATTGTTACAGTATTTTTCCATGAGTAATTGTTTAGAGGAACCTTTTTTCTTCATCTTTTGTAACAGTCATTTAAAATAACAACCGTTGCCATTATTCAGTGATTTTGTTATCACAACCTGAAAATATAATTGGAGAAAAGTGTGTAGGAGAGAGATGAATTCACTGCAGGTTTTGGTCCAGTTATGAACTTTGAGGAACACAAATTCTATTTTGAATTAAAGCCAGGAGATATTTCAGAAATAAAATCCAAGTATTTTTCCTTTGGCAAATTTTAAGTTGAAAAAAAAAATCCCCCCAAAATAAAGCTTTTTAAAATGCCCCCCTGACTTTGCAATTTCATTGTTATTAATTTTACATGAGGTGTCACATCTGTGGAACAGTAACTTCATGCTCTAATGTGTCAAACAGAGAAAGCAGAAATAAAACATTTCCCTTGATTAGAACAAGATGTTTCCCTTTTCATAAATATTTTTCTGCTGGCAGTGTCAAAATGTGACAATTCCACGCTAATAAAATGAAATATTTCTCTGGTTCTGAACGGTATTTTCCTTAAATTAGAGTTGTTTTCATATGACATCTTGGAATTCTCATGTTCATGGCTGGTTTAAGAACAGCTCTTGGAATTTAGGTGGGACTGGTCTCACCTGATGAGGGCATCTCCCCTCCAGGGACCTGTTCTGTGGAGTCAATAAAATCTAAATTAAATCCAGATAATTGTAAAGCAGATAATTCCAACCTGTCAGTTAAATCCAACACCAAAATATCTTTTTCTTAATCCATCAGTAATTTTTGGCATTGATAAACAGATCTATATTGAAATTTAATGCACCCTGTGCAATCTTTAGGCCTATATTCGATTTTGTTTGTATTTTCCCTCAATTTTCATTGCATCTTTTTTGATGACTTTTCCTGGAAATCTTTACTGGAGTGTTTCTGAATTAAAACTCAGTATTGATCCACTGAATACATTTCCAATAGAATTTCAATTCCAAGGATCTCACAGGCAATAAACCGTAACCATAAAGATATCTTTTTCTGGGACAGAGCCAGTCCTGTTTTCCCTCTACAGAAGTTAAACCAACTCATTTTTCCACGGAATTTCAGTGGAACTAAAATCCTGTAGGGCAACAATTAAAGACCAACCAGTCGTAAATCCAGGAGCTGCCAGAATCTGGCAACTGCGTTGGACTCTGTGCCCAGCTTTCCCTGGGAAACGTTGGGAGATTCATTTTCTTCCTAGAAACCCAACTGCGAACAGCAGAACGTGGACATGATGGGGCTGATCCGTGTGCCCTAAAATCTTTCCATGGATTCCAGCAGAGTTTTGAGATATTCCGGCCTGGAACAGCTCCCAAATGTGATGGAAGCCGGAGACAACCCCTGCTTGCATTTTGGGACCATCCCCAAAACTTCCGTCCCTCCTCTGTTGTCCAAGGGAGGGTTTCAAACAATGGCTTGACGAATCCCTTAAGTCCATTGTAAATAATAAAAATAATTTAAAAAATTAAAACTAGAACTAAAATTAAAATTAAAATTAAAACCAAAAAGAAAAAAAAATTAAAAATAAATTAAAATTAAAGATAAAAATAATAAAAAATAAAAATAAAAATAAAAATAAAAATAAAAATAAAAATAAAAATAAAAATAAAAATAAAAATAAAAATAAAGATAAAAACAAAAAATAAAAGTAAAAATAAAAATAATAATTAAAAAAACTATGACAGCAGCAACCACAGCAGCAATAATGATAATAATCACAGTAAAGCAGCTCCTTGTGGAACATGCTGAACCAAGGGAGACTGCCCAAAATGCCGGAGTTTCCTCTGCGATACAGGAGATTTGGCAGCAGGTCTGGAATTCTATCTCACTCCAGACGGGGGAAATAACCAAATCCAGGAGGTTTTTCATGGAACAAATGGGAACCATGTGACCAAGTCACAATGGAAAAAGCGGAGCTGCTTTCAGCTCCCTAAGCCCTGACACTACTTTTTGATTTAACCACAATAATCTAAGTGGAAAATGAATAAATGTCAGGGCTTTTTTTTTTTTTTTTTTTTTTTTTTTTTTTTAATAAATCTGTGCACGAGCAAGAATAGGAACCAGAATAAAAGCTTTTCATGACACAAAATTCTTTTGTTTGGATCACTGACAACATTTTCCTTCTCTTATTTTTTATCATTACGATTAGGTCTGGGGATGATTGCACCATTTATTTCAGAAAACAAAATATTTGAAGACAGGGAACCTGCTTGGAGTTGTTAAGCCTGGAGTGAAAGCCAGTTCTTAACAGGATGACCTGAACCATGATGCATTTATTCATTTTTATGAGTTCTAAACCAAACATTTGTGAAATAAGGATGAGATTTTCCCAGTGGTCGCTTGGGCAAAATTCCTGCCTGTTGAAATGAGAGTGGTTGAGCCCAAAATCTCAATCATATGCCAGCAGAAGAAATCAAATGGGATAAGATTGGATGTCAGAGTTGTCATTTTGGGGGGGGGAAGTAATGTCAGGAGTAACCCCCGCAGCCTCATTGGTGTGTTTTTATGTACCCGACTGAACCAAAGCCTCAAGGGAGAATTAATTCACCTGGAAATGGATGTTATCTCTTAGACAATCTCTCTTAAGCCAAACAAAAGTAGTTTTGGAATGCTGAAACAGCAGTGACCAATGACAATTAGTGACTTTGTGATCTGATGGGAGAGAGAAATTTCCCTGAGATCTCGTTTCTGGGGAGAAGGTACTGAGGTACTGCCTGACACACTTATTGGAAGAGATGATTTTCAGATAATGTAAAAAAAAAATGTATTTACCACTGTAAATCTTGCCTTATGATTTAACTCATCAAAGCTATGAAACCACTCTCAATTCCAGCTTATTCCCTAAATAAGAAGGATGCTCAAGTAGAAAGCCACAGAAATTAAAATGCTTTAATGGACACAGTGTCCTGGAGGTTGAGGAGAAAGATCTAAAGTTCAGCCTCCACTCCACGCCAAACCCAAACCAAAAAAGTCCAATTAATATTGGCAAAGATTTATACAGTCAGGGTAGATCTTGTTACTGGAAAGGATCCTTGTTAAAATTGCTGTCATTGCCTGGGTCATATCCAGGGTTTTCCTGGAACCACCTGTCCTCACCTTTCCAGTGCCTTCTACAGGGGGATAAAACCCACTCTGAACTGGGTTTTATTTAGATGGGACTGCTTTCACCGGATGAGGGAATCTCCCCTCCAAGAACCTCTCTGTGAAGCCAATAAAATCTAAATTTTGGGTTGATCTCGAAGGGTCCAGGTGGAAAGAAAAAAAGCAACAATGACCAGAAGCAGGAAGAGAGATGGAATTACACTTCTGGGAAGGATGAACAGGGAAACAACGCAGTGACTTCCCAGCTGAGAAGATCTGGGCACACACTTGAATCAGAGAATCACGGAATTGTTAAGGTTGGAAAAGAAAGCCCTAAAATCAGCAGATCCAGCCGTCAACCCAGCACCACATGTCTTCATGTGCCACATCCACTCATTCTTTGAGCGCTTCCAGGGATCGTGATCCCACCACTGCCCCGAGCAGTCTGTTCCAATGCTTTACAACCCTTTCTATGATTTTTTTTTTTTTTTTTTTCCCCAAAACCCAATTTAAGCCTCCCCTGGTGCAACTTGAGGCCTCTTGTCCTGTCACTTGTTACCTGGGAGAAGAGACCAACCCTCACCTCACCACAGTCTCCTTTCAGGGAGGTGTAGGGAGCAATCAGATCCCCCCTGAGCCTCCTTTTCTCCAGGATAAACACTCGCAGGACAAGATTTCCAGCCTCCAAATCAAGGAAAACCTCTGAGTTTGCAGACAGAAGAGGTGCTGCTGTGGTTGTCTATTTACTCAGACTGAGAAAAGCTGGGAACACAAAGAATCCCCCACAGGGGAAAGAAATTTTGGACACAATATCTTCCCCTTCACCTGAAGGACAATAGAACATCTGGAAAGTGTTACCAGCCCATTCATGCAGGAATAAAGCCCAGGAATGAGATTTGGAAACCAAGTGGGTGCTCTGGGAAGTGCTGGGGGAGTGCTGAGTGGGAAAATCAAGGTGAGATAAGTGATAAGGAGAAGCTCACCAAAGACAAAAGACATTGCCTCATTCCCTGCTTGTCGTTGGTGGGTTGGAATGACCTTTTCCCTCTCCTTGCTTTGCCAGGTCCGGAGGCCAGCAATTTATTTAGAGGCTTTATCACCTTGCAGACATTCCAAAACGTTGCTGTGAAAGGTGCAGAACCCTTTATAAAGACACTTACAGTAAATGACACCAAGCTCGGCCTCCTCTCCTGCCACCCGCCACAGGAGCAGCACTCCAGGGACCGCCCTCAACCCTCCAGAGCCTGGAGATGACAGACAGGGAAAAAAAAAAAAAAAATACACCCAGAGTAGAGACAGCAGAGCTGGGAGACATCTTTTCCATAAACACCTGCCTGTTGTGAAATCTTAGCCGGCAGAAATGAATTCCACGTGGAGCAGGAGAGGGTCTCTCCAGGAGAGGCCCCATGGCTTCATGGCCTGAGGTGAGGTGGGGGACCCCAGCCCGCGGCGGCTGACACCAGGTTGGGATCTTCCTGTGGGATAATTCTGACTTAACCAGAGGATTGCTCTTAGCTGATATCCATGGAATAGTCCCATTTCCAGAAATCAAAACTAGGTTTAATCAGGAGGGCTACAAGGCTTTCGTCTCGGCCTGTCAGTGCGGCCTAACCCCCAGGAACCAGGATCGCTCTGATTATCAGCCCTGGGGTTTGCTCCTCAAACGCTTCCCTGTTGAAACTGAAGGTTCCCAGACAAAGGAAGACTTTTCCTCAAGATTTCGTCCCAAATGCCAAAGTTTGTCGTAATTCCCGACGGCTCCTAATGGAGTAAAGAAGCTTTGAATCATGGGCCTCATTTGGCACAAATAATATTCAATAGCCTGCGTTCTGTTTATACCTGATCAAGAATTTTTTGCCATGATTTCATAGAATTGAATGGGAAATAAATTTCCCATTCACTGGACTGTCAACATAAAATATCTCATTAATTTCCTAATACCTAATTACTGTCATATAAAGCTTTATTTTTGCCACACTCCTCCTCATGCTAATTGTACTCATTAAGGTTAGGAAGAATTCAACACAAACTTTTACTAAAGACCCAGGGCTTGGGTGGGGCTCAGGGACTGATGTGGAATTTCCTGGCATTAATTGTTTTCTAGGAGTCCTTGGAATTTTCAGTCTGGATCGGACCCATTCCATGAGGCCAATACTTGTCTCCAACACTGATGGATTTAGGAAAAGTCCAAGTCTAAATTATTTGGGGTGTGTGTGATAAATCTCCCTCTATGCCTAGTTTGTAAAAAACACTCATCTGTTACAATTTTAGAAATTTTCCTCCTTATGGCTCAGGTTGTAACAATTTGTGGTGGAGTTTTTTGTTGTTGTTGTTTGTTTTGTTTTGTCTTTTTGGGGGGGTGTGTTTGGTTTGGTTTGTTTTTTGGTTTGTTTGGTTGGTTGGTTGTTTTTTTTTGTTTTGGTTTTGTTTTGGTTTTTTTTTTTCCTTGATTGAAGGAAGTCCTTGGCTGAATTTATGTGCAATTGACCAAGATGAAAGTCAGAGATTTGTGGAATTGTAGAATGCGCTGAGCTGGAAGGAATCCACAGGGATCGTTGCACACCCTGCACACACACCCCAACAATCCCAGCCTGTGCATCCCTGGGAGCGTTGTCCTGGAGCTCTGGCACCCTAGGGAATGTGCCCATTCCCTGGGGAGCTTGTCCAGTGCCCAGCACCCTCTGGAGGAAGAACCTTTTCCTGAAATCCAACCTAAACCTCTCCTCACACAGCTTCAGGCCAGCTCCAGTGGTCAGCAGAGGGAAGGGCTCAGTGTTTGTTCTCCCTCCATTTCTCCTGAAATCATCACTCAGATGGACAGGAAACACTTCCTAAATCCCTATCCATGAAAAAAATTATCACAATGACCCACAGAAAGCAGCTCCAATTTATGTTCCGAAATGGTTTCACCACGCTTGCATCAGGAGCTTTCTCCTGGAGATCTTATTGCAGTCCCAAGCATGGGGAATCTATAAAAACAGGAAAAGTTTCCTAAATCTTTGTCCATGAAAATTTTATCACAATGACCCATGAGAAGAAGCTCCAATTTACGTTCCAAAATGGCTTCACCAAGCTTAGATCAGGAGTTTTCTCCTGGAGAGCTTATTGCAGTCCCAAATGCGGGGAATCCATAAAAACAGGAAAAGTTTCCTTAATCTCTATCCATGAAAATTTTATCACAATGACCCATGAGAAGAAGC
>JAIXNV010000045.1:7791006-7802002 GCA_020917445.1 Riparia riparia
GGGACACTTTTTTTCCTTTCCCATTTTTCCTTATCAATTTTCAAGCTTTACAATTTCCACTGAGTTTACAACCCAGTCATAAAGAGAGAAGAACTGAATTTTAGAAAAGAAATTTTCCTCATTTAGAAAGATCTTCCTAATCCATCTGCCAGCTTTAAACCCCTCTGATAATATTTGATTTATACCAAGCTCAGGGACTGATTTCTGTGCAAAACAAGAGAAACTTAAAACCCATCCTAATTTTAGAAAGAGAAATAAGCACGGAATTTTATCATTCTCTCGCCTCAGCTGAAGCAGAAATGTTTTTATTTGGAGCCTGAATTTCAGCTGTCCTAAACAATTCAGCCTCTAATTACAACCAGTGCAGAATTATTCATTAACACCAGATGAGGAGCGAGCCCAGATGTCTGCAGGGAGCCTCTGGAAGCTGAAACAAAACACATAATTAAATGGGTTTCTTTATTAAATCTGACTACAACTAATTCAGTTGGTGTGAAATTCATCTCACTCTGCTCCAGCTTGTAAATTCCTTAAGTGGGATCCAGGCAGATCAGCTCCAACACAGGGGATTTGGGATGGCAAGGATTATCTCTGTGCATGTCAGGGCTTCCGGACGAGCAGGAATTAGTGGCAAATAATTCCAAGTCATTGTTGATAATTATTATTATCAATGTCATTGATATTATTGTTATTATTGATAATTACTGGCCTCGATGAGGACTCATCGGCGGAGTTGGAAAATCTTCCAGCTGAACGAGATGTGGGCGGCTGCAGCAGGGTGGGATCAACCCCTGCCTGTGATCTGGGGGATTTTCCTGAAAATTTGGTGTAGTTTGAGGGGAGGTGTCTGGAGGATATTTTGGAGGACGGAATTATGACCCGGAATTGTGGAATTGTAGGACTGTAGGATAATTAAGGCTGGAAAAATGTACAAAGTCACCAAATCCAACCTTTGAGCAAACCCCACGACGCCCAGTGAAGTGTCACACCCAGCTGGTTTTTGGACACTCCCAGGGATGGTGATTCCATCTCTTTTTTCAGGGAAGGAAATTTTCCTAATCTCCAGTCTGGATCCAAGGGGAGATCTTTGTGGTGACACAAGAAAAATGTCCCGAGTCGGACCTGAATCCAAAACTGAATCCCAGCCTTTAAAAGAAGCGACTCTCGGGTCAGAGCTGTCCCAAATTCCAGCAAAAACACATTCACGAAGCACAAAACATGAAGTGCTGACTCCTTTCTCTACAAAGAGCCTTTTGCTTTATCCTGGCCCGAAAAAATAAATTTATTCCCAGTGTGACTTCGGGAGAAGACGCCAACAAAGTTCTGCGCAGGGCAGGGTTTATTCTGTTTATTCTGTTAGTTTGGAAAGGAAAAACGAAAAGGTATCAATGCATACCCCGAGCAAAAATAATGGGAATTTGTATGAAAACAGAGCCTGGATTCTCAGGAGACTGCTCACAATTATATGGGACATGACAGGATTTGAAAAACAACACACGGAGCGTGTAGGATAAACACGGCCCAAATATCCCTGAGGCCTTGCAGGTTCTGAGGGGCCATAAATAAAAGATAATGATATTTAGGTAAGAGGGGGAGGCCCCAGGAGGCTCCCGCTCCTATTAATTTCCAGGCTCAGTTTTTTTCTGAGTGGTTAAGGTTGAATTTGGACGCCTTTCGTGGCAAGGAGATAATTCAAAGGACGACAAAACCGGCACAGACCGAGTTTTTTTGTGTGAGGTAAGAGCAGCTTTTTGCCCTTATTCGGAGGTGCTAAAAAAAAAAAAAAAAAAATCCACCAAACCACAAGTCCTTGGGGAATAGAATGACATTTGAGGAGTGAAAACTCTCCTTTTTTCCTGTCTTTACAGCAGGGAAAATCTCTGTTTTTCATACCTGTGAACTTTCCTTTAGCGGCGGTGGGGAGGTTCAGAGTTTTCAAATTTAATTCTTGAAATAAATGTTCCTAAATAGTTGCCACTTTTGTACTTCCCCACCCTCCATTTTGAGGCAACTCTATTTCCTTTTATCTGCAAAATATCTGGATCCTGTTTTGCCTCGTCCTTGAAACATCCTAAAGATATGGAAATTTTAATCCCCTGACGCTGTGGAGTACCCTAAAATTTTCCTTATGAAGTTTATGAACCAAACATCTCTTCAGTTTTAGGAGGGATGGAGATGAGCCAGTGGATGGATAAAACCGTTGCTATCAGTGGGAATTCGTGAAAACTCCAAGGCTGGCCAGAGCTGCAGAGAAAATGGGTTGGGAACTGTGGGTTACGGCAAAATCCTTCCACTGCTGGTGGGATAAATCCCATTTACACTCAGCAGAGTTTTGTGAATCCTCTGGCAAGCAGAACCGCCGGCAAAAATGTGCAGGAGAGACCAAGTCAGGGTCGTCGATTGCTCAAGATATTTAAAACCTAATAGGAGTCCTTATAGAGACGGAAATGGAGCAAAAATCCCTGGGAACGGCAGTTTTTGTCTTTTGTGCATCCAGAAAATTCGGCGGTTGGGGAATTAGCCCTTCTCTCCAGCAGGCTGGGCGTGCTGATAACCCTAAAGAATGGAACTCAGCACTCAAAGCCTCTGAAATCAGCCCCACCTTGGCAGGAGCCGGGAACGCATCGCAGGGCAGGATAAAATTTAAAAAGCTGGGAGAAATCCTGGATGGAATGCCGTGACCGATGGAATTCTGCCCCATTCTGGACATTTCTGAGGCGTCTGAAGAAGAGGTGTCCAGTTCAACCCTCAGCAAGGCCCCTCGGGACATCCAGACACTTTCTCCGGGTGCATCCCACCGATTTTCGGATGGCAGGAAACCGGAAATTAAGATTTCATCTCCGTTATCCAGTGTCTAGCTGATAAATTTCAACGGGAGCTTTCCGATGGCTGAGATTAGAGGGCTAATTAGGAGGCAGGGCTAATTAACTGCAAGGAGAATGAGAGATAACATTTCTTCAGAGGGAGAGCCGAATAGATAATAAATCACTTTTTTTTTTTTTTTTTTTTTTTTTTTGCCAGCTCCAATGTTTTGTTACAAGGTTATCAAGATTTAGAGGATCATAAAGGTTCCTAATGATTCAAATTTTTCTGTGATCATTAAGGACCCTTAAAATTCAGATTTGTCTATGGTTTTATGATTCTCTTTATGTGACTTGCAGCCAGGAGTGAACTTTTTTAGTGCCTCATCCAGGGGAAAATATTCAAATTGAGGATTTCACTTCAGGAGCAGCATCAATCCGACTTTCCTTTTCCTGAGGAGGAGGAAAGCAGAACCAGCTCCTCTCCTAAACAGAGGCAAGAAGCACAAACCCATTGTGATTTTTGCAGCTGAAGCCTCTCCTCTCTGGAGATTAACATTCCCATTGGGAATTAGGGTCTGGATGCTCTTCGTTCCCCCAGCTTGCAGCGTTTTAACCACCGAAATCCACCAAAATCCACCAAAATAGAGACTGAAACCAAGGCAGGGCCTCTGGGTTTAGCCTGGGAGGTCAGGTCAGGGCAAACTGACCTCTGAGGGTGGATCAGGATGGAGAAGCAGATGCAAGGGAAGAATAAATTCTGAGCACAGATTTTTATTTTTTTTTTTTCCAAGTTCCCCTCAAAGGAGGGAGGTTTTAGTCCCAGCCTTTATTCCATGGGCTGCTTGCTCCTGTTTTGTGCGGAATTTTTTGGCCAAAATTTTGCCCAACAGCCTCTAGAATCTGTGTAGAACAGCCTCTAGAAAGTGTGTAGAGAATCACAGGCTTAAACATAAATGAAATTCTCCTAAAGCTGCCTATTTCTTCATTAAATACTGAAAGGAATATGAAATATTTTAAAAAATGCAGGACTCCAAATCTATAAACCTCTCAAAGAAGATAAAACTCCCTCTGTAAAGTGTTGGACACGGGGAACATTTTTAAGTAGGGAAATTTGTAACTCCAAGGACAGTGTGGTCACCACCTGGAAGGGATTCCCCCTGGATTCCCAAAACAGTGAAGGAAAGCAAGTCAGAAAAGAAATCAAGGCCAGGAATTGAACTGAAAATCAGCGGAGCTTTTTAAGAGCACTCCCAGCCCACGAATCTGGTTCGGGACGCTTTTGTTGTTCACCATCCGAAAAATATTAACTTCTTCTACCTTATAAAATATTTAGCTCCACTTCACCACAGCAGGCAAATTCTTACAAAGCACAAGCGAAAATCCACAGGGTTTGCATTTAATAAAAAGCCTTTTATTTTCTCCAGCTGACCTTTAGAAAAGCGTGGCATTTCCCAGGGAAAAGGGAAGCAGAGGTTTGGAAAGAGAAAATATGAATAAAATGCAAAATGCAGGGCTGGACGAGGCCTTTATGTGAGGTTTGGTGTCTTAATAACCTTCAGGTTCTCTCAGGGAGATAAAATGACGGAAAAATTAAAGAGCAAAGTGATTTTTACCGTCGTTATCATTGGCATTAAAGCAGGCTGAAGTGTCAAAACACTGCCCCAGCAAAGGATCTGCTGGGCTGGAATCTTTATTTCTCCCAGCCAGAATTTTACTGCGTGGATTTTAATAGCCAAAAATTTAGGGGAAGAAAAAAAAAAAATCTTTGGAGTATTAGGTGGCTGGAGCTGCCGAAATGCTGTTATGCAAGCTGGGAAAATCATTGCTGAAAATACGAAATTCAACACAAAATGTGGTCCAGGCCAGTAATTCCCAGGGCAGAGGAGATAACCTGAGCTGGCACCGGCGCTAGCGGGTTCTGTGGAATTGTCCCTCGGGGCTTCATCCAGCAGCCAAAGCCAAAAGGAAGAGATTTTCCCACCCTTTCCCTCGGGAAAGCTGCAGTCATCTGGTGGCTGTGGTTTTCAGGAAATATCTCCTAATCATCAGCCCTCGTTTTCCTCCTGTCATTTTTCATCTCCCCACGCCTCGTTCTGCTTCAAACGCAGCCTCTTTTTTTTTTTTTCTCTGCCTATCTAGGAGGGGCTAATATTGCATTTTCCTCCCTTGATATCCTTTTAACTCACCTTAACTCAGGAAAACACAAGGGATAATTGACATTTTTTTTCATTCAGTTCTCTTCCTCGAATCATTGGGTTTTTTTTTTTTTTAAAGACGTACTGTAAGATTCATGTGTTGCATAAAAACTTAAAAATATTTTTTTGCCAAAGGCTCCAAATCAGAAAGAAAATAAATTTATCCAAATAATGCAACTAAAATAGTGGAAGCCAAAACCATAATTTCTGTTGCATTGAGATTTGTGGCGACCTGGGTGTGGTGACTTTGAGTTTTCACACCTCACAAAACATTAAACTTTTATTTCTTGCGCTGGTTCTCCCTGGTCAATTGGGCCAAATGTGCGATTCTCTCTTCGTGCCCGAAGATGAAAAGGGATGGATCAGATCATCCCCAGAAATCCTTTCCAGCCTTTCTTCCTATTATTTTATCACTCCACAAATGAGAGTAGGGTGTGAAAAAAGATTCCCAGAATTTTCTCCACTTTACCTATGTTGATGATTTTAATGAACCAAACTCTTTCATGCTGGAATCACCTGAGGTTCTCTTTTTTCCTCGTCCCTTCTTTCATATTATCAATTTAATTTAAATGCTCATTTTTTTGGAAAGTCCCATTTGATTTCTCTCTCCCCTGCAGAAGTTCAAGCCTTTGTGTATTAAAAATGAAAATATTTCTGTGTGAGGTGGAATCATTTACCCTCAGAAATATCTTTACAGTCCCGGACAGAAATATTTCAGATAAAACGGAAGAAAATCAACCTCCCAGGGTCCCAAAATTTTATAAATTAATAAAGACAAGGTTTTCAAGGCCAGATGAAATCCTTTCCCACTGCTGGACCCTTTGGAACACGAGGAGATCTCCAGGTTTGGATGACCTGGAGAAGTTCTCTGCCTATGTATTTGCCAGCTCTGGTTTCAAGCAGATGCAGCAAGGTCTGGAGTTACCAAAATGCCCTGGGAACATCCCAGGGTGGTTTTGGGGGAATGAGAAGGGAAAAAAAGAAAAGGTGTAGGACAACCCAAACCTTTTGGAAAGACACAAAGTTCCCAGGCTGGCAGCCAGAGCCTGAGATAAGCCAGGCTTTATTTAGGCCACGGCTGGGCCTGGCTTAGCCACAGCCGTGTTCTGGCCATGAGATTCTGGAGCATCTCCAAGCAAGGCCAAGGTGATTCCTTGGGAAGGCTGAGCTGGAACAGAGACTGGACAGAGCTGGAGAATAAAGCAGAGATTTATTGAAAGGCCTCTAGGATCCACCTTGGGCAGGACAAGAGCCTGGACAGGGACACACCCAAGGTGGAACCAAAATGGACACAAAATGGGCACAAAATGGGCACAAAATGGGCACAAAATGGACACAAAATGGACCCAAAATGGACACAAAATGGACACAAAATGGACAAAGGGTCACGAGGTCTCACACTTTGATAAGTTTTGGTCCATTTGCACATTGGGGTTGAATTGTCCAGTTCCAGCTCCAGGTTCTCCAGTCCCATCCTTCTTGTTTTCTCCCTCAGCCACCGTTGTTTGTGCTTTTGGGCTGAACACTTGTCCCAGCTGTCCTTGGTGTGCAGCAGGAGCAGGATTTGTTTTGTGTGGCTGCTGTGTGCAGAGAGCTGAGTGAGCCTGGATGTGAGCTCAGAGCTGCACCCTGGGAATGGGAAACACAGGGAAGAGAAAACTGAAGGCATCAAAGACATGAAGCAGATCCCATCTGAAGGTAAACAAATTGTCCCTTTGTGTCCTGGCTTTGACTGGGAGAGTTCATTTTCTTCCTAGAAATTGTTCTGATGGTGCTTTGGATTTAGGGTGAGAAAGAAGCAGATAAGACTGCGAAGGTTGAGTGGTTGCAGTGCTGGCACCAAGACAAAAAACTTTGGAGTTCTTCACAATGCCCTGGCAGGGAAAAGGAGCTGGGAGATGGCAGAGCTGGAATGAAAGGCACAGCTGGAATGGATGGCACAGCTGGAGTGGATGGCACAGCTGGAATGCATGGCACAGCTGGAATGGATGGCACAGCTGGAGTGGATGGCACAGCTGGAATGGATGGCAGAGTTGGAGTGGATGGCACAGCTGGAGTGGATGGCACAGCTGGAGTGGATGGCACAGCTGGAATGGATGGCACAGCTGGGGAATGGCACAGCTGGAGTGGATGGCACAGCTGGAGTGGATGGCGCAGCTGGAATGGATGGCACAGCTGGGGAATGGCACAGCTGGAATGGATGGCACAGCTGGAGTGGATGGCACAGCTGGAATGCATGGCACAGCTGGAGTGGATGGCGCAGCTGGAGTGGATGGCACAGCTGGAGTGGATGGCACAGCTGGAATGCATGGCGCAGCTGGAGTGGATGGCACAGCTGGAGTGGATGGCACAGCTGGAATGGATGGCACAGCTGGGGAATGGCACAGCTGGAGTGGATGGCACAGCTGGGGAATGGCACAGCTGGGACAGAGGCCCCAAACAGGCCAGAGGAAATTCCATACCCTGCAAACAAACACAGGAAAACACCTTCAACCCCCTGAGCCCAGATTCACCTCACTCATTCCTCGAGACACTCAAATCTGATCAAAATCACCTCCATCAGCTGGGTCTGACTGACGGCAGGACGCCTGACTCGTCTCCTCATCCCAGGGGATGGCGAAGCACATCTTGGAAGTGACCGCAGAGTGACCTTCAGGGGTGGACGCCCCATCCCTGGGAATATCCAGGGGATGAACGGGACTGAGCCACCTCATCCATCGAAGATGTCCCTGCTCTCTACAGGGGAGCTGGACTGGGTGACCTTTAAAGGTCCTTCCATCCCAACCCAATCTCTGACTCCATGATCCCTTAGAGGATTGGGAACATTGATATCTGGGGCTCCTTTCTGTGAAAAACCCTCAGCCTGGCTCATCTCTGGGCACATTTGGAGGATCCCACGTTATTCCAGGGTTGGAACGGCTCAGTGAATCCTGCTGGAGGTGTGACCCATGCTCACCTCACTCTCTGTCCCCTCCCAGTCACACATTCCCTGTCCCCAAACCCCTTCCCATCCTCTCCAGGTCGCCTCTGCTCCTGCTCCCACTTTTTTGCTGCTTTTTTTCTCCCTCACGTCAGGTCCAGCTCTGATTTCGTTCTGCCTCGTTTTACACCCCAGCATCCTCTTGGAGATGGTCCTTCCCAGTTTTTCCTTATTATTGCAGCCTGGTGTTTCCCAGTTTTTCCCTATTATTGCAGCCTGGTGTTTCCCAGTTTTTCCCTATTATTGCAGCCTGGTGTTTCCCAGTTTTTCCTTATTACTGCAGCCTGGTGTTTCCCAGTTTTTCCTTATTACTGCAGCCGGTTTCTTTTTTCCCTTCAGCTCCTGTTGTTCCACGGATCTCTCCGGTTTCAGAGGATGTGATGTCACCCGAGGTGTTTCTGTTTGTCCTGAGCTAAAGCTGTCTGTGGTCACAGCAGGGACGGGACAAAGTTGCCTTTCCACGAGTTGTGAAATCCTGTTTGTGTGGACAACAAAACTCCATCCTCCACACGGACACTGGGGCAAAAGCTTCTCAAATTTTTCTGCTTTTTTACCAAATAAATTAATGTTCATCGGCTCTAAATTGCATCATTCTCTTTGATTCATTAATTAGAGTCCTGTTATTTATTGGTTATTGATTTATTTCTGTTCGTGCTAATTAATCCATTATTTTAATCTTTGTAGGATCTTTTTTACTCTGTCAGGGACACAAATATTCTGAGGGTTTTTACCTTCTTTTTCTTCTGATTCCTTTTTGTGCTCTATAAATTCTGCACTCCTTGTATCCATTTCCAGCAATCCATTTCCCTCTCCCAGGCCTTGCTCTTTGAATCACCTCAGGGTTTGTTTAGAAAACTGAAATTTTCAGTGATTTCCCAAAAAAAAATCAGTCTAAAAACACTCAGCTACGTGGCTAAAAGTGATTTAAGGCTAACACATTGCTTCTAATTAATATCCTGGTTATGGATAATTTTAAAAACGCCAAAAATTAATTAGAAAATTATATTGTTTCCGACATATCAGCTCAGCTTAAGGCCAGGAGATTTTGCAACCGCCTCCTCCTGCCTTTTGTTACACATTCTGTCATTAATGATGTCACCCTCCTAAATTAAGTGGCAATTTTCTTTCCGAGTCACTTCCAAATCCCTTTGGAAAGCCCTCCAAGCTCCTGAGCTCTGAAAGTCTCCCAGGAATTCCACCGGCAAAGGTCTTTATTTGATGACGGCTCTTTGACAGCTGCTTTCTGCGGCCTCCATCAAGAGATGAGCTTGAGGCAGATTTTGCTCTCCTGATCTTCCAGGGGGTTAAAATGAAAATTGAAATATCTCAGAAAATGGGAATCTGGGGGAATCTCGAGATTCTCTTTGTCTCCTGAGAAGGGAACAGCTCAGTCAACACCGGTAAATGAATAAACAGCCAGAGACAGCTCCTGACCATCCACTCCACACTTTCATCGCTTTCATCGCTAAAAAAATTCCATCCGAAAATTCCATCCTCCACTCCCAATTTCCAAACGGACCTTCCCTGACCGAAGCTGAAGGCCAAGGTCTGTTATCCCATCCTTGGTGGGCAGGGAGCTTGCTTTATTTTCTTTCAGCGCTGCTGTCTCCAGATTAGCGAGGTGGTTTCGGGTTTCCCTTCTGTTTGTTTTTCCCTGGATTTTTTTTTTTTTTAAAAAGTCCCTGGAAGGGAGAGGTGTCAATCCCAGAGGGAAAACACTTGCACTTTTCTTCCTACTGAGAACCCGTCCCTCAAATAACAAACAGATGATGAAGCCTGAAGTCAAAGGGCTTTTTCATCAGATCCGAAATTTCCTCGGCGAAGGAAACTGGGTTTTGCTGGTCTGGGGTTTTGGTCGTCAGACGAGATTCCCCAGCCCCAGGCACGTTCTTTCCTTCGGCTTCTTTGGGTTGACAAACGAATAATGAAAACTATTCCGAAGGGACTTTGTGCATGGGATTGATAATTTCGACATGAAAACGGAAGGGAGCGGAAGCTGCCTTGAACGATTTGACCATTTGCATTGATTTTGGGGGCAATTTATTGCTGTGTAACCAAACCTGACTTCACCAATCCCCGCTCGGTTTTTTTTTTTTTTTTGTTTTTATTTTGTGAATGCAAGAACTCTGAAAGTCATTTTTTAATCCCAGAAATCCCCAACATTATTTAACCCTCATATGACTCCTCTCCTCTTCCCGCTCTTCCCTGCTCCAAATCAGCAGCTTCTAAAACCTTTTGCCCACATTCCCTGGGCTGGCAGGAAGCCGATTTTCCTCATATCCCAGCGGAATGTTGTCCCCTTACCACCACGGATCACCTCTTCACTTTTCCACGCTGCTCTTCCGCCCCTTCTACCCCTGGCTCTTTGCCTGACATTCCCATGCAAATGGATTTGGCCTCCCTCCGCCTTTTCCTCAGCTCCACTGCCTCATTTCTCTTTCTTATCCTATTTTCTCCTTCCTTCCCTTTACAATATGAGGAATGCGCCTACCCTAAAAATATGGATTTATCAGGCCCAGATTAAAGATGACCTTTGTGAAACGCAAAGGTCTTTGAGTCGAATTTGTTTTGCGCGGGGGTAGGGGGCTCAGATTGTCAATAAACCTGAATAAAACTGGAGCAATTTGCTCAAAGGCCAGGCTAAGAATAGAGCCTGGGTCTGATTGGATCACGAATACTTGGAAGGATTGGATTTTTTTTTTTTTTTTTTTTATGCTTCATATGGGGCAGGATTAGCTCCAGCTGAAGCCAGGAATTCAGCTCAGAGGTAAAGGAAGCGGAATTTTGGGATTTACACGTGGATGGCCCAGGGGATTTCACCTGGCCTTCAGCTGCTGCTCCAGTCTGCCCAGAATTCCTTTGTCCTGTGGGTCCTATGGATGCCTGGGAATCCTCTTCTCCCAAAGGGCCTTTGTTCTGAGAATCCCATGGATGTTTGGCAGTCCTTGTTCTCCCAAGGGTCCTTTTTTTTCTAAATCCTATGGATATCTGGGAATTGCTGTTCTCCCAAGGGTCCC
>JAIXNV010000045.1:7806911-7822534 GCA_020917445.1 Riparia riparia
GATTGGATTGGATTGGATTGGATTGGATTGGATTGGATTGGATTGGAAGGAATTTAGAGGTCATTTAATTCCCACCCCAGCCATGGGTGGGAACACCTCCCACTATCCCAGGATGATCTAAGTGTCCAGCCTCATCTCGGAGACGTCCAGGAATTCAGGGACAGCCACAAATTCTGGGAATTCCAGCCCAGCCCTTCCTCGCCCTCCCAGCCAGGAATCCCTTCCCAATCTCCCACCCATCCCTGCCCTCTGGCAGTAGGAGCCATTCCCTGTGTCCTGTCCCTCCATCCCTTGTCCCCAGCCCGTCTCCAGCTCTCCTGGAGCCTCTTCAAGCCCTGGAAGTGTCTCTGATCTCTTCCCGGATCCTTCTCCTCTCCAGATCTCCCAAAGCTCCCATGTCCCATTCAGCCTCATTTGGGTGCCTTGGAGTTGATTTTGCTCTGAACCAGATCCCGAATTTTGGGCAATGAGAGCTGCTCTGACTCTGGCTGCCATGAGGAGATTCCTACATGTCGAACCAAAATTTAGGAGACTCAGCAAACTGGACACTGCCCTGAAATCCTGGGAGACAATTCCTCTCTCCTCGGACGCAAAGGCTGAGCCTGTCCCGGGGACCAGCAGAGGGTTTAACTTAGAGCCCCACACCTCCAGCTCCAGGCTCTGAGCCGAGGGAGGACCAAACACCTGCAAAGAAGGAATTTTAAGCCCGATTTTAAGCTGGATTTTGAGCCCACACACCTCCAGGCACCTCGAGCTGAGTGAGACGTTTGAGGGTTCTGACACCACAGCTGCTCGGGTGGCCTGGGCCGTGCCGGAGCTGCAGCTGGAGGCAAACCGGGATTGTTTCAGACAGCTCCGATTCCAGCAGGCATCCGTGCTCAGAGAGCTGGAGGAGTCCCCAGGTACCTCTGAGGGGGGAGGGTGAACTGCTCTCCAAAGGGATGATCCAGCAGAATCCGGCATTCCCGGAGATCCCCAGGGCGTCTGGCAGATGGAGGACACGGAGCAGGTCCTGGAGCAGACACCCAGGGATGAGGCAGGGATGTACCCAAAGTGCCACACACAGGGGTGTTTGTGGGACTGAGCCCTTCCCGAATATCCGTGTGCGGAGGGAATCCTGGGGGATCAGCGCCAGGTTTGAGTTCATCACCTCCCAGGAGTGGAGTTGTCCCTTCCCCCCTGTGGAATCCAGGGGATTTCATGGATCATTTCTCCAGGCTGCAGTGACCCCCACACCTCCCAGAGCAGACACACCACAATCCCTGGGCTGCTCCTTCAGGACATTTAGGGAAGCACCTCTGGCACTTTGGCTTGAAGGAAGGAGTTTTATCCATAAAGATTTATCCCCTTTTATTTTATTTTTTTTTTCCCTTGCTGGGCTGTGATGGATCCAGAGCAGTCCCAGCCATCGCAGAGGTTTTGCTGACCACAGAAAATGTCTCATTTTCATTCCAGAAAGTTCATTATCCCCTGCTCACTTGTGTCTGGGATGAATCCCCTCCTTTTTTCCCTTTGTCTGTCTCTCCTGAGGCACATCTGGAGCTCAGGAATCAGGTGAGGACACAGGGATGGGGCAGGGACACCAGCACATTCCAGCAGGTAGGACACGTGCAGTTCCCAGAGATCTGATGGATGCAAAGAAGAAGCCTTTGGCTTTGGGATCTGGATTTTGTTTGCTCTCGTGTGGTTTTGGCAGCCAAGAGAAGTGGAATTGGAGATGGAGGCTGGCCTTTAGAGTTGGTATGTTTTGTAATTCCCTACCTGATGACAGAGGGGGACTTTTTAAAATTATTATTCCTTTCTTTTCTTTTTCTTTTCCCCTACAGTGGCAAAAGGGACAGTTTTAAGCCTTCTGCAACACTCCAGGAGTCCTTTCTTGCTTTAATTTTTAACCCTCCCTTTTATTTTGCTCTGCATAATTCTGTACAACCCCATTCCATGTCAGCCACATTCCCTTCGCTTCCAGTTCTGAGTTTTGGTGGCATCTGGGACAACCCAAATACTTCAACTGATGTAGAAAATAAAAAGACTGGACCTTCTGCGGCCCTGACTTTTTAGTTCTAATTAATCCCTTGCTGATCCTCAGCATTGGCCAAGGGGGAAATTTAAATGGAGTTGGTCAAAGGGTCAGAATTGTGATATTTGTAATTCCTGGTCTTTGCTGGGTGGATGGAGCTTGGAACAACCCGGGACAGAGGGAAGTGTCCATGCCCCTGGCAGGGAGTGGAACAGGATGAGCTTTAAGATCCCTCCCAACCCGAACCACTCTGGGGTTCTGTGATTATCAAATCATTCTGATTCTATGATTCATATTTCCTTCTCAGAAGGAGGTAAAAATCAGGCATAGATGCAGAGGGAGAGGATTTGTCCACTGGAACAGGCTCTGTGTATTCCGTCTGCACTTCCGAACCAAGGCTCAGCTTCTTGTTGAGGATCTACGACTCAAATAAGTAACCTGGCTTAAAAAAAACCAAAACCCAAGTGAAATCCCAAAGGTTGCATTGTACAAGGCAGAAAATTATACACAAAACCGAATTAAAACCAAATCCTTGGCCTGAAAAGTCTTTACACCAAATATACCCAAACTAAGGCTCAAAATCCTGATTGGAAAACCCTACGAGGGGTCCTATGCCCTGCAGAGGTGACTGGATTAATGGATTCTTCCATTCCCTGAGTTATTTTGGCCTGTGATTATAAAGATTAGCTCCATTCATGGTTTTCCCTTTTATATATAAAAAATGTAACACATAAAAATGAAGTTTCATCTGCACCTGGTACAGGAAAACCTTAAATCTGGACAGAACCCCTTCAGTATGAGCAGGGGGAAATGAGGCAGGAGGAACAATGAAAACTGTGAATTCCCAAGTCCATCAGGGATGGACACGGAACTGGCATGGATCACAGAATCACGGAATGCTTTGGCTTGGAAGGAATCTTGAATATTCCCAGGAATGGGGCACCCACCACCTCTCTGGGCAGCCTGGTGCCAGTGTTTCACCACCCTCATCATTTAAAAAAAAAAAAAAAAAAATCCCACTAAAGTTAATTTCGATCCACCTTATTTTAGTTTTAAACCATCACTCCTTGTCTCATTGCAATGGATCTTGGTTAAAAATTAGTCGCATCTTTCCTTGGGCTCCCTTTAAACACTGAAAGGCAGCCATGGGGTGTCCCTGAAGACTTCTCCAGGCTGAGCAATCCCATTTTCCTCAGCCTTTCCTCATAGGAGAGGTGTTCCATCCCTCTGAGCCCCCTCTGGACCAGCTTCCAAGCGCCTGCATTCCTGTCTGAAAGGAGGATCCCCAACACTCAGGGGTGCACAAGCAGCACTGAACGTTAATTTGGAAGCAAAGGCATCACCTCCCAAAGAATATTCCCTGGATCTGCTTTAATTCAGGCACGGAACAGCGACTGCTTCATTCCCCGGCTCTTTTCACCTGTGGATCCTGGGGAATGAGTTCTCCCGGAGTGAGAAAAGGGAGGAGAGGCAGCAGATCTAAGAGAACCCCTGCTCCTTGGGACCATATTTGCTGCATCTCCAGCTGCCACGGCCCTGATGTCACCCCATGGGTCGATCCTGGGACCGGAGACACAGGAAGTGAGCGGCAGGATTTGTGCTTCCCTCCCCTGGCCTCCCACGGAGTCCTTCCCACCCTGCAAAGGTGCACTGGCTCCGTAAGGGTCAAACGCCTGGCTTTGTCTCCCGGGAAAATTATTTTCCCTCTCCCTGACCCCTCCCAGAGCCGTTGAATATTCCATTTCAGGAAGCCTTTGGCCTTTCCTTGTCGTGGTTGAAGGAGCCGGGAGAGGGGATTGTTCGGGGCTGCCCAGTGGAACAGGCACACTCTGGGAGCTCCCCAGAGATGGAACGATAAAGCTCCGGCCAGGCACAACCGGAGATTTCTGTTCTGTTTGTGCTTTTGGGGCGGGTTCCAATTAGCAGGTCCCCCCAGCGAAATGTCATCCCTCCCTTCACCTGGCAAGATTGCCTGGGAACGGGGCTCGGCGTGAGTCATTTCATTGCCCTGAAACAATGGATAAACAGCACAACTAATCCAGGAAAAGGGCACTGGAGGGGATGGATTAACAGGCTGAGCACACGGCTGAAACTGTGCAGCCTCTCCGGAACCGCAGCGCTGAATCGAAGCGCTGTCACCAGACCTGGTTTCTACCTTTTCTTTTTTTCATCTCTTTTCCTTCTCCCAAGGGTTAAACCCAAGGATTTTTTAGCACCCCGTGACACTTTACAGGTCCCAGCTCCGGATGGGCCTTGAAAAGCAGGAACGGGAATTCTCCCCGCTGCCCTTGGCCGTGCCTCTCCTCCCTTGCCACTGTCGTGGATTCCAGCCCCCGTGGCTGTGACCTTTGGAGGTGCCGTTCGCGGAGAGCTTTGGGATCACGGGGGATGAAGGGCTCCGGGGAAACGCAAACCCTCCGTTATTAGCGGCTGTGAAAGGACTGCAGGGAACAGGTGGGAATTGGGGCTGGCTTAGCCGGGGCTTCCTGCTGGGCTGCCTCGGTCACCTCTGCCCGGCCTCTGCCAGCGCTCCCAAAGCTCGGCCTCACCTCCGCAGATACCTCCGCGCCTCCCACGAGGTCTATTTTTAAAGGCTTTGCCGGGATGGAATGGAAGCTGAAAGAATTCCCTTGGGATCAGCAGGTGCAGAGTTGGGAATCCCGCTTTTTCAGCCTGGCATTTGGAGATTCCTGGTGTCCCATGGGTTGTCTGGAAGGCATCTGTTGGGATGAACATCAGGAAGTTGTTGCAGGTGTTATTGGACAAACACCGGCACTCAAATCCCTTTTTGAGGTGGCTCAACCCGAATAAAAGCATGGGATTGGTCAAAATCAGTGTCCTGGTAAAACAAGGATGGGATAATCCTTTTAATCAGATAAATGTCACTTCTCCCACCGTCACTCTCAGAATAAAGATTGATTTTTTTTTTTCCCCCCCTTAAAATTTTTGCTGTGATTCCTTCCCAACATTCCCAGTTTTGCCACAGCACCACCATGGAAAGCTGCATCTAATTCCTAAAAATTCCCTTTATTTTGGGTCTGAGAAAATCCTGATTATGAATGTGTTCCCTTCCTGATCATTTTTTTAAAGCCATATATAAGTCAAGCCCACACTCTTCAACTGTTAAAACCAAATTTACAAAACAAAACAAAATAAAACACCACAAAGATCAAAAACTGAGTGAGGGTTTTAAAGCCTTAAAAAACGAATCCA
The DNA here is from genome assembly GCA_020917445.1 of Riparia riparia. Lineage (NCBI taxonomy): Eukaryota > Metazoa > Chordata > Aves > Passeriformes > Hirundinidae > Riparia > Riparia riparia. The sequence goes on from JAIXNV010000045.1 coordinate 7,812,142, forward strand.
AGGTGTCGGTCTCCTACTGTAAATTCCATTACAGAAATCACAGCAGGTTATCTGGAATATCTAAATAGGCTGGGATGAATCACATCAGAATATTCTGACTTGGAAGGAATCCAGACGGATCATCGAGTCCAAATTTAATGAATGGCCCAGGCAGGGATCCACCCCACAGTCTTGGCGTTATCAGTTCTCTTATCTTGTTACAAATATCCTGCGTGATCTCAAGCAACATTTCCCCTTTTCGCCCGTAAATAACATTTTCCCTGCTTTTTTCTTTTTTTTTCCATGAGGATGAGAGTTAAACTCTCGCTCCGCCTGTGGCATGATGCCATTAACAATTGCTTCCTTAATAAACGGTAATAACACCGGCTAATAACTCTGGGAAAGTTGTGATTCTCGGTTGTTTGGGGTTGTTTCTTTTTTAACTTTGGCTGTTTGTGGGAAGCTCTGTTGGGATTGCATCGCTCCCTCCTGCCCTCAGCTGCCGGTAATTACAGCGTGATACCATCGGTGTCAAGTGACAGGCACCGGGAAACAATTCCAGGAACAACCTTGGGATTGCTGAGGGCAGAGGCGATTCTTTCCCAGGGGTTGTCCCACGGGAGCCAAGAGATGAGGGAAAATAAAGCAAAGCAAAAAAAAAAAAATAATGAGATTTTTGCAGGTTGAGCCAGGTAGGAGCTGGAATTTTTTTGGATGGAGGCAGATATTTTCCTTGGGGCAACTCATGGTGTTCCAGGAAAATGGGAAAAGCGATGGATGCCAAAACTTGTCTTTTCCAGGAGCTACAAGAGGTTTTGCACTTATCCCAGAGTCCTGACTTGGCTTTTCTGAGGGATTTACTCCCGTATTTGCTCAGGTTCTCTCCTGCTTCTCCTCCACCCAGCACACACCTGAGTTTCTCTATTTTAGTCCTTGTTTGGTGGAGATACAGGAAAAAAAATAATAAAACCAACAAGGAAAAAAAAAAAAAAACCAACCAAAAAAACCCCCAAACAAACAAAAAAACAAAACAAAAAAAAACAAAACAAACAAAAAAAACCAACAAAAACCAAAAAAAACACACACACACACACACAAAAAAAAAAAAAAACACGCAAAGAAAAGGGAAAAAAAAAAAAAAGAAAAGAAAACCCCACAAACAAGAAACAAACAAACAAACAAAAAAGAAAAACAAACAAGCCCAAAACACCAAAAGGGATATTCCTGAGCAGAATTCCATCTGAAATAGCTGCGGACAGGGATAAATTAGTGCTCACTGAGGGTTTCCACACCCTGGTGGGCGAACATCAGGAAGCTGGTGCAGGTGTTATTGGACAAACACCAGCACTCAAATCCCTTTTTGAGGTGGCTCAACCCAAATTAAAACGTGGGATTGGTCAAAACCAGTGTCCTGATAAAACAAGGATGGGATAATCCTTTTAATCAGATAAATGTCACTTCTCCCACCGTCACTCTCAGAATAAAGTTTGATTTAGTCTGAATAAAGTTTTGCTGTGATTTCTTCACAACATTCCCAGTTTTGCCACAGCACCACCACAGAAAGCTGTACCTAATTCCCAAAAATTCCCTTTATTTTGGGTCTAAGAAAAACCTAATTATGAACGTGTTTCCTTCTTGACCATTCTTTATAGCCATGAGGGAATAATAAAAAAAACAACTATTTGATTGAGACAGAAAATTAAATGAAATAACTAAATGAAATTTTAGATCAATTCCCTGCTGGAGAGAGAAATGGGAGGAGTGAAGAGCCAGAAAATAAATGGAAGAAGCCACAAAAAAAATCATCACTTTGGGCTTAGGATTAAAAAAAAATAATAATAAAACAGGGAAGAACTGGGGATTTACAAGGAAAGGAGCTACTTGTGCTAAGTTCATCAGTAAAACTCAAGTTCATTATTGTTATAAAATGTCATTAATTATGACAATAAGAGCTAGAGAATAATGCAGGTCACAATGACAAAATGTGTTAAATTTTAATCAGATTCATTGAACAATATTTCATGTTCATTAAATAATATCAAAATTTCGTTGAATACACAACTGTTCTAGACCAAGACCCAAATCCTGCTGAAATCTGGGGGAAGATTCCTCAAATTTCCCCATGACCCAGAAACAAGGCTTGTGTCTACTTAATTAATAAAAACAAGAGCAATTAACCAGGTCTATAAATGTCGATTTTAAATGTGGGTCCTTTAGCGCTGAGGCCCTGCTTTGGGGTTGATAAAGATCCACTTTTTTCCCAACAGTTTATGGAATTCCAGGTAAGGAACTACTGGGAATTTGCCTCGATTTGAAAGATCTCTTGAAAAAAAAAAGATTTTTTGAATATTTTCAGAATCTGAACTCTCAGAATGGAGAGTTCAAAAATCTCTTCAGAAAGATATTTGGGAACACTCGGGTGAAATCCAGTCTGGAATGAGATGCCAGGGGACGGAAAACTTCAGGGAATGGCTCACAAACCCAACAGGCAAAGGTCTTCTCCTTCCTGCAGCGTATCCAGCTGGGATCTCGCTCCCAAGGAGAGAAAATGTGCTGTGGCCACCAACCGAAGGAAAAACAAACTCTGTACGTTCCATCGACATCAAAAATAATCGGCAAGGACGCAACCAAAAGTTCCAGATGTCCGCGACAGGCCGAAATTTATGGACAGGATTCTGGAGATCAAGGTTTGATGGGGACTCCGAGCCGGTTTCCAGTTGTGTTTGTTTCCCTGGAACTGGGACAGCTCCGTGAGTAATCGCTGGAGGTCGGCGCAGGCTGGGTTCTTCAGAGGCTCCGGTCTGAAGAACATCTCCAGGGAAAGATGGAAAACGGCGGCACTGGATGTGGGAAGAGCGGTGAGTGTTTTCTGACGGGATCGTTTGGACATTCCTGTACAAATTTGGGCGGTATTTCCAGGGAAATGGAAAATTCCGTCTCCCCCTTTAGGGCATCATCTTCTTTTTGCTATGAAATTGGTCTGAAATGATGGGAATTTTGGGGGAGGGAATAAATCAACAGTTCTGAAATAATGGATGAGGTAACGAAGCAAAGGTTGGGATTCTCAGGGATGTAGGGATGGTTCTGTTTCATCCAGGTTTATTTGGGTGGATGTCTGGGCTTGGTGATCCCAAAACCTTAACATTTCTACCTCCATGATTCTGGATGCTGTTCTCAGACAGAAAAATAAACTAAACAGGAGATCCGATGATTTCTGGAGGTTTCAGCTGAATTAATTTGGGCTGGTGTGACCTTAGGCAGGGGAAAAACCCAGGAACAAATTCCAGTTAAAAAATGGGATTCATGCTGGGATTTGGTCCAACCATTCCATTTGTCTTCCAGAAGCATAGGCAGAGTTTTAGGAGTGCTGAAGATGAGATTTCCTTGGAATTAAGGCTCTGTGGGCCTCCATGGAAATGGCCAAGAATCCCAGCCCCGACTCAACAACTCATCCACGGATCTCATCCTGCTCTTTCGGCTCCAAAGAGGCCGAAACAAAATTCCCTGAGTTTTTCCAGACTTCATCAGGACAAGCTAAACCATTCCACTGGGATGATATTCCACGGCCTCTCCAGGAAACAGGTGGATTCATCTGGGTCTGTATTCTGCTTTTTAAGTGTTGAAGTCCCAGCGAATCCCAGTTCGGAAGGGAAGACGCTGATTCCAACATATTCACAATTTCTTTTGCTTCTTTTCCAGACTCTGGGGACAGGGATTTGATCCAGCCATGTCGTGGCTCTGGAGCACTGACTCAAAGATTCGTCCTCACTTCAGCGAGTGTTGATTTTGTAGGATCTCTGCGGTGACACCCTCTAGGAGTGACAAAGTTTTACGTGAGGGCTCGGTTTTTCCCCTCTGTGCGTTCCCACTTTTATCTGATTGGAAAAAAGCAAAAATCTCACAGGGATTTTATTTATTTCTCACAGCCGCTGGGTTCTCCTGTGGTTTTGGCACCTGTTTTTTAACCGATTTGCTCCTTCCTCCTTGAAGTTTTATTTTGAGGGAAAAAAAAAAAAAGGATCATAATTTTGATTTTATTTTCCCCACTTTAATGTTGGAAGTTGTCCTGATTTTTAATCTCCCTTCCCAATCCTAATTTACAAACAGTTTAAAAAGTATAAATTAAACAGCAGCAATTCCATTTTGTCCTCTGCCAACTTTGCTGGCGGCAGGGCTGCTTTTGTGATCCGTCCTTTTTTATTCCTACAGCTGAAGTCATACTGAGTTTTCATGGATTTACCCCGATTTAGGGCCGCTGTGGATGGAATCTGTTTATTCCAAAGAGCAGAAATCACCTGAAATGGGATTATTTGGATCCCAAATCCGTGTACTGGGAGGGCTGGGAGCGACTCCCTTGAATGATGTAATCCCTTAGCCATGGGAAAGGAAGAGGGCAACGAGCAGGAGGGACTTTGGGATAAAAGTATATGGGAAATCCCACTAGGAAAAGCCTTCCAAAAAGGAAACAGAGGAGTCCTGCAACTTTATCTCACATTATAGAAGGAAAGACCCAAGAGATGTCAGAAGTGGAACCAAACAATCTCTGGGATTAATCTTAGACTTCCCAGAAAACAGAGATTTGAGTTAAGACCGGCCTAGTATTCTTCAGGCTGACCTTGTGCATAGCACGGGTTGGGGAAAGATAAAAACTGAGATTAAATGAAAAATTAAAATAAAAAAGAAAGGCACAGAGGCCACTGGGGCACATCCCCATGGGGTTTTCTGTCCCGAGGTTTCGGAGGGCGCAGCCTCCTTTTATCCCAAACTCCCGGCCACTCGTTGCCCTCTTCCTTCCCCCACTGAGGCACCAGGAAGGTGCGGCCTTCCCAAACACATCTCCACCCTGAACCTGTCATTTCACCCCAAAGCTCACAAGTTCAGGCTTCTGCGGCCCCATTTGGCTGTTTCAGGAGTCACACTGGGCTCTGTAACAAACCCGCTGCCCAAAGTGGGTACAGACATTGAACCCCATTTCAAAGCCACTAACACCAATCCTTCACCCATGGAATTGTTTGAAGACTTTTTCCCTATCAAAATGTGGCTGTGCCCTCCAAAAACCTCGGAGGGAAACCCCCAGTGGTGTCTCTTCTCTGTATTCAGATAAAGCTTTGGGATTCCTCTGTCCCTTTTATGGGCACTGGCTTTTCACGGCAGGATTTTCGGCACGGGAGGAATTCACTTGTGAAACCCGGGAAACGGGATGAGGTTTTCAGGAGGGCTCACACCTGCCCAAACTTGATTCCCACTGGAAGAGTTTCCCCCCGGGATCAATGAGGGCAGGGAAAATCTGGCAGCCACCCCTGGATTTAATTGTGCTGCGCCTCTGGCTTCTTGGCAGAATTTTTGGGCAGGTGAAGGTGAGGAATGTCGAAGTTTTCAAGGAGATTGGACAAAATGAAGGAGAAATTATCCCACATGTTGGGCTTTGGGGAACAGAACACTAAATTTAGGTGTCTGTAGGTGGGATAAGGCGCTTATTCCTCGGATTTCACTATTTTGGGGGGTTCAATGTCGAGGCCAGGTTGGACAGGGCTTGGAGCAGCCAGGGAAGCTGTCCCTGCCCATGGAATGCGATGATTTTGAAGGTCCTTTCCAACCCAACCCATTCCATGATTCCATGTGCCCCCAAACGCCTCGTGTGGCCCTCACGGACCTCCGGAGCAGGACAGAGTCTCCTCCAGGCCCTGCCTCGTGTCCTCCAGCCCGGAGCAGACGCTGGGGAGACCTCGGCTCATCCAAGCTGGCCGTCAGTCGGTCGGAGCAGGAAATGACATTCCCACATTTGGACGCTCTCCGGATCCCATCGGCTCTGCCGGATGATCTCCGGTGATTTATGAGGAGAGCTGCCGTCCCTTTTGACACGTGGACGCCTCCTTTTCCGTGGCTGTGAGGTGAATTTTTCCCGAGGAAACGCGGGAATGAGCCGTTTCTGCTGGAAGCTCGCAGATCATCTCCTCAGGGCTGAATCCTGCCCGTATTTCACACAGAGCAGGGTGTGGAGGTGGACGCGTATTCCCAAAAATAACTCGGAGGAAAGAGCCAAGAGATGTCAGAAGTGGAACCAAACAATCTCTGGGATTAATCTTAGACTTCCCAAAAACAGAGATTTGAGTCAAGATTGGTCTTGGATTCTTTAGGCTGACTTGTGCATAACGCAGGTTGGGGAAAAATAAAAGTGGAGGTTAAATGAAAATTTAAAATTAAAGTGAGTATTAAAAAGAATGGAAAAAAAAATAAAAAAAAAAAACCAGAAATTAAAAATAAGAAATTAAAATGAAACCTGAAAACAAAATGAGAAACAAAAATAAAAATATGGATAAACATTAAAAATAAACATTAAATTTAAAATTAAAAATTGAAATTAAAATTAAAATTAAAAATGAAAATATAAAAAAATTAATAAAATGAAAAATCAAAATGAAAAATCAAAATGAAAATTTAAAAAATGCTAAATACTTATTTATTTTAAAATTTACATTTATTTATTTATTTAATTTTAAAATTCACCTATCTAAAGAAAAATTATTCAGTCTCTGGAACATTTACAGACAGAAATTCATCTCCAGTACCTTAAATAGCCTTAAAGCGAACTTTAATGTCTTGCACATCTATTTCAAACTTAATAATTGCAGTCATCTGCTTCTTTTAGCTGCTCTAAAATAAGATCAATTTAATTCAAAAAAAGAGAAAAAGCAGAACAAAGGACAATCTGGGCCAATTTAAAATCTTCCTTTATTTCCCACTCAAAACCAAATGTTGGACTTCAGAATTCAAAATTAATTGTCATCATTAGGAGGCAATTGGCCATTAAAACATTTTCATGTGAGAGAAGAAATAAATCTCATTAAAGTACTTCATTAATGAAATATACTTGAAATAATTTTTAATTTTGCTCTCCCATAATATGAATTTGGTGGTTGAAATCCTAAAAAATAGTGATAGAAGCCAAGAACCCTGGGTTTTTTTGAAAATCACCACAAGACTTCACTCCTTTAGAACTGCTTCAGACTTCCTTGAGAATTACGACTTGATTTGGGGTAAAACTCAAACTCAAAAAATTCTACTTTTTAACCTCCTTAGAAAAAGTTAAATTATATTTGAAACACTTCCAGTTCCATTGATTGAAATTTAGAGATTAAAATCGATTCTAAAAAGACATTAATATATCAAACTACTGAAATTAGAGGTAATTATTGCCCAAACGGACACAATGAAAACAAATTACAACCAAATTTTAGGTGAAAAAGGTGACCTTTCCCCTCTAATTTTTTTTTTTTAATTTTTAAATATTTGACACTTTTTAAGTCCATGAAGGAGAGAATCCCAAATTCCTAGCCTTTGAAGGGGAGTTTAAATCATTTCCACTCGGAACTATTGCTCAAGCTGTGAAAGCTCTGAGCTTCCCATGGATTCCCGGAGCGTGGATTTGGATCGGACTCTGGATTTGGATGTGTTGGACTCACACAACAGCTTTGAATAACAAGAACGTGGGATTCAGATCCCAGCTCCTGATGCTGGGGTAGGAGGAGGAACACGGAATTACTCTGGTTGCTTTTTTGTGGGATGCAGAGCAGAGCCGGGAATTTTCCCACTGGGAATTTGCTGGGTTGGGATGGAAGGGAGTTTAGATTTATGGACATAAGATTATCCCGCTTATTCTGGGGGTCAGAAATTGGCTCTTCCCAATTTACATGGATAATCTCCCGATTATCTATGTGAACTTTGAGCCTCAGGTAGGGAGTGCTGGGAGGGAAGCTCACGGCTAAGAGAATTCCATGCAGGATTCACCTGTGGCAGGGTCATTCCCGTGCCGTTTTTCCATGTAAAACCCAGGGTTTGGGGCATGGACTTTGTTTCTTTCTCACCTTTATGGGGTCTTCATTTCAAATTCAATTTGGTCTCCTCGTCTTCATTCGAAATGCTCGAAACACAACAGCAGCTGTTAAATTTTTCCAAGGAAATCCAAGCCCAGTCTCCGGACTGATTCCCATCTCTCACAGCTGCAGCGCTTTATTTTTCCTTTCTCCCAGCAGAGAATCAAGCTAAACTGGGAAAAAAAAAATTAATTGGGAAAATTAAACGGAAAATTTGTTCTTCCGTTTCCTTCTTCCTCCACGAACATCCCCCCCTCAGGTTGGATTATCCCTATGGGAGGGAGGAGGAGAACAGGAGGCACCATTCCATGAGGAATCCCAGGAGATGCTGCAACTCCGAAACATCTTCCTGAGGTTCACTTCCTCCCTTGCTTCCTCTCATTTTGGGCAATATGGGATTTTTGACCAAACTGACGCTTGTTAGCGCTGTATTTCTCAGCACTCTTACACTGACTTGCGAACAGCTGGGTAATTCCAAGCCTAAGCCTGGAATTCTGTTCCACCGCTTCCTAAAAACCTCCATTTCAGGAGGATCAAATCCCAGGAAAAAAATACATATATAAATAAATAAATGAAAGGAACATATTTTTCAGCAGTTATAAATGGTTTTATTGAGTGTCTCCTCATCCTGAGTAGGATTGTTCCCACTTGTTTCGCTTATTTCCTGGATTTTCCCGTATTTTCCCAGCCAGTCAGCTCCGTGGGACACACTGAAGGACACGCTGATGGAGCGCGTCCATCCCAGCAATCCGTGGTATTCCATGCCCACGGAGTGTGGCGGCGCCAAGATGCTCTGGGATCATTTATTAATTAAGGCTCACATCACTCTGGGTGAGCACTGGGGTTTTTTTCCTTGCTGGAGAATCCAAGGGAAAGGGGTGGAATGATTCCCTCAAGGCAACCTCGCCCAGGAATTGCTGCCAAAACAGGGAGTTGGATTGGGATAAGCCAAATGCCAGAATCCAAAGGAGTGTTTTAATTTTTTTTTTTCCATAGCAGGATAACTCCTGGGTATTTATCAGTGTGGGAGCCCAATTCCAGGGGTCACTTGAGTTGGGAATGGTGGCTTTGGCACCAACAGAGTTGCTCTGGGATACCCTCATGGAGAATCCATATTTTCTTTCCTAGGAATGTTCTGGAGGCAGCTGCATTCCAAGCAGGAGTGGAGGAAGGAAAACCCCTTGGACAACCTCCAAGAAGTCCCTTGCAGAGCAGCCTTGGATGCTGTGCTACCTCCTGCCTGTGCCTCCAGCATTCCAGAAATATCCTAAAAGATAAATCCCATATATCCCACCATTCACTTCTCTACTGGGAATCCACCAGGCAGAGGAACAGGGTGCGGAGGAATTGAAATCTGACGGAAATTTTGCAGGAAGTTTCAATTGTAATCCAGTGATATCCACACGCGGAAAGTAAAAGATTCCCAGGGAATTTGGGGATGCTGAAGAGGAGTTCCACGGCTCGTTAAGGAATGCATGGCTTCGTTAAGGGGATATTTAAGAGAACATTCCCAGTGTTTTATCTTGAGACGGTGGGGACTGACCTCATCTTATAATTCCTACCCCAATTCCATAAAATATATGGATATCCCTGCCACTTCCAGAGCCATCTCTAGATGGGATGACAACCCTCTTTCTCGTTTTCTGGGACAATCCTACTCTCAATCTTTTTCTTCCACTCCTTATCATGCCGCCATTTGTTTGTCGCATCTTTTTTCAGTGGGAGAACAGAATTTGGAGTTTTTTCCTTCTTTTTTTTTTTTTTTTTTTTTTTTTTTTTTTCCCTCCACCATGGCCAGCTCCAGGAACAGACCTGGCAATATCTGGAATTTACCTCCCTCTTCCCTTTCTAGATTCCCAACCCTGTCCCTGATGCCAGGCAGCAAAGGTTTTCGTGGATAACTTGCCCAACTGGCCACGTGCAGTGTGTTTTTCAGGAAGTCCCTTCCCTCCTGCCAGCTCTGAGTCATTGGCAAGGAGCAATCCTATCTCCACGCCAGGAAGAAATTCCGGAGCCCTGGAAGGGGAGAGGTTTTAAATTCACTGAACCCGGTGACCGGCTCTGGGAAAATCATCGGGGGAGCAAAATGGGAAAGGAGGATCCATCAATCCCCACGGGAGGTGTGGCGCTGCCAGCCAGGATTTCTAGTGGATCTATAATATTCCCGAACATGATTATCACGGAAGAGTTCATAACGTCCGGATGAGTCTGAGTTGTCTCTAGACAGCAAATCTTTCCTCACCTTTCCCAATCCTTAGGATAGAGATTTATCAGGTCATTAATCATGGATTTCAAAGAACAATTCCACCCTTTCGCTGACAGATTTGTTGTGAAAAATAATTACCAACGTTTCTCGCTTCTAGGAAGAGGAGAACATTTTCCATCCATGTGGGAAAAAAAAAAAAACAAAAACTAAAAACACCTTATTTTTTTGTGACTTCTGAGCCCATTCCCTGGAATAATTTGTCCCGTTGTTATTCAATCCCAGCTCTGTTGATTCCATTGGTGTGGCACAGAAAAAAAAAAAAAAAAAAAAAAAA
>JAIXNV010000045.1:7861922-7881348 GCA_020917445.1 Riparia riparia
TAGAAATAGAAATAGAAATAGAAATAGAAATAGAAATAGAAATAGAAATAGAAATAGAAATAGAAATAGAAATAGAAATAGAAATAGAAATAGAAATATTATTTTAACGTCTTTAAAAAAAACAAAAAAAAAACCAAAACAAAACAAAACAAAAAAAAAAACCAAAAAAAACCCACAAAACAGCAACAAAGCTTCTCCATTTTCCTAAAACAGAGAGGAAAACAAGGAAACAGTCTCTAAAAACATCTTGGGAAAAAAACCTAATTAATCAGCTCGAGTCTTAATCATAATTAAAGCCTAATAAGCATGGGCCTTATCAAATCCAAATTATTTTAGTAGCTTTAGTGATAATTCATGAGGACATTTTTAAACCTTCGAATAAATTAGTGATGAGATTAATCTGATTATTTGTGGATGACCATACCCAAGCCAATTAACTTGGTTAAGGATAATTGGTCAGTGAAGATAAATTTAATGGTTTAAATTGAACGGTGTGATTAATCCAAAGCAGGGGGTTAAAACGGAGTTGAACCATCATTTTTTTTTTTTTTCTCCATCGGATTTAAGGGAGAGCCAGGATTTAATGTTTGTATTTAGATGTCGGGGGGCTTCCCCAACACTCAGGTGGTTTCAGGGTCTTTTCCCCCTGCACAGCTCCGAGCCAAGCCGAAGGAAGAGACGGAGTCTTCAGGTTTAGTTTTTTCAAGGTTGCATTTTTCGTTTATTGTTTCTTATCTTACAAATTTCTCGCAGTCCAACGAGATGTTCGCAGCTGCACGGACTGCTCACGTCTCCCCCCGAACCTGGGCTGTCCTTAATCTTTTATACTAATTACTACGTGTTCGTTATTTACTATTTCTTACCAATGTCTATCTCTATTACTAAAAAGGTCATCTCTACTCTGACCCAATCCTCACAAACCACTTTGTGCCAACGTCACTGCAGAAATGGAGTGAGGGAAGGAGGAGGAAGAAGAAGGAGACAACGCCCCAGATTCTCCATTTTGTCCCCATTCACTCCAATGCTATGAACCTAAAATTACTGTTTTTTCACCCTGTGATAAACTAAACTACTATTTCTCACACTCTTGTGGCCTGCAAACCCTCTCTCAGTTTAGGAAGTTTTTCCCATGGACTGAGATCAAATCCAGTGTCTCTCTGAGCTCTGGGCTGGGGTCTCAGAGCCCCCTGCCCAGGTCCCTGACCCTCCAGGGTAACCAAAGGAATGTTCTGGACTCCAACATCTAGAGATTTTCATGGGAAAATCAGACAAAGAAAAAGGTTGGGAGAGTCGGGATTATTCAGCTTGGAAAAGGCTCTGGGGCCTTTCTGTGCCTACAAGAAAACTGGATAGGGAGGAATGGCTTCAAACTGCCAGAGGGCAGGGACGGATGGGAATTTGGGGAAGAATTCCTGGTTTGGAGGATGTTGAAGGGCTGGGATGGAATTCCCAGAGAAGCTGTGGCAGTCCCTGGATCCCTGGAAGTGTCCAAGGCCAGGCTGGACAGGACTGGGATGGTGGAAGTTGTCCCTGCCCATGGCAGGGGGTGACACTGGATGAGCTTTCAGGTCCTTTCCAACCCAAACCATCCCGGAATTCTATGAATTCACCTCCTGTGCCGGATCCTTCATGGGCAGAAATCCAAGAAGTTGCTCAAAAGGAGAATTGCGGCAGGTGGAGTATTGTTCTTCCCAGAAAACTGAGGAGAAACTGGGATGTTTAAGTTTAGCCCTCTTTCTCCTGGTCAAGGTCAGAACAATTTCCTCAGAACGAGTGTCTGGCTTGTCCATAAAATTCACCTGGAGTTTGTACAAATTCGGATGCATTAAGTTTTACTCCTTGAACACTTTTTATTTCAACTGAAGGATGGAAGACAGCAAAGGAAAAGCAACTTATTGATCCCAAACCCCACCCCCCCCGCCTTTTTTTTTCCCAGCTATCTATAAGAACCAGGAAAACTGCCTGAAAAGAGAGGCTGAGCCAAAAAATCCAGGATGATTCCTACGGCTGATTCCACATCTCCAGGCAGTTGGAATTGGATTCACCAAGCTCCTGTTCCTCGTGCCCTTTCCTCTTAAAAAAAAAAAAAAAAAAAAAAAAAAAAAAAAAAAAAATCCATCTTCAAGAACCCAGGGAATGAGGGACTTGTGAAAAAAATTCCCTGGAGAATTAACCCCATGTTCCCACGGCCTGCCTTGCTAGCAGGAGAATTGGAATATTCTAATTGACCCACTTCTTAATTAATTTATCAATCAATTAATCAGTTTAATCAAATAAACCACGCCGAAATCTGTGCAAAAAGAGAGGCTGAATTCCAGAGTCCAGGAGGACATCCCACATTTCCAACAGATCCTTTCCAGACAGCTGGAAGTGGATTCACCAAGCTCCCGTTCCTCATGTCCTTTCCTCAAAAAAATAAAATAAAATAAAATAAAAATCCATCTCCAAGAACCTGTGGAATGAGGGACTTGTGAAAAAAAAATTCCCTGGAGATTTAACCCTGTGCTCCCACGGCCTTCCTTGCTAGCAGGAGAATTGGAATATTCTAATTGACCCACTACTAATTATTTTATCAATCAATTAATCAGTTTAATCAAATAAACCACGCCGAAATCTGTGCGAAAAGGGAGGCTGAATTCCAGAGTCCAGGAGGACATCCCACATTTCCAACAGATCCTTTCCAGACAGCTGGAAGTGGATTCACCAAGCTCCCGTTCCTCCTGCCCTTTCCTCCAAAAAAAAAAAATAAAAATCCATCTCCAAGAACCTGGGGAATGAGGGACTTGTGAAAAAGATTCCCTGGAGAGTTAACCCCGTGCTCCCACGGCCTTCCTTGCTGGCAGGAGCGCTGGAATCTTTTGATTGCTCCGCTATTAATCAATTTAACGGGAATACGGTCACGCTCTGGGCTATGAGGTCACCCTGGGTGAGCAGCTGAAGCATGGAATGACCTCAAGCCTCACTGAAGGGATTTTGGAGAACTTCCATGTTTTCCTGACGTCTTGGAGGAGCCGGTGGAGGGGCAGGTGGGAGGAAAGCTTTGGCTTTGTCCGCGGGTTTTGCTCTTATCCCGTTCCAGCGGAACACCTGTCGCGCTCCCGGGAAGTTTTCCTGCGAGTGAAAGAAACGTGGCAAATTTTCTCTTGGAAAACAGGGGAGGAATGTCTTGGAAAAGAGCAGCAGCATTAATCTTGGATCTCAGTGGGGGTAGCGCTCCCTCGCACGAGCGCAAAAACACGGAGTTTAATTTTAGATGGATTCGCAGTGGGTCAGTTCTTCCATAAATACTGGGACAAAATCCTGGAAAATTCCCAGATCTCCTGGATGTTCTGCTGGATCAATCCCACTGTAAAGTTTTTTACTGGATATAAACACAAATTGGATTTCCATGCCTTTATTTTCTGGATATTATCCTAGCTCATTTTAGGAAATGCTTTAAAATACTTACCCAGGTCTGTGTTTAATTTCATTATTTGCTAATAACAGAATTTTATTAGTATTTTATAATAATTTTATAATAATTTTATGATTATTTATAATTATTTTATGGTTTATTATAATTTTTTCATTATTATTTTAACCTTTTTAAAGTCATACATTATGGATTTTTTCCATCTGGGTTTTAAAAGCGAGTAAAAAAATATATCTCTTTGAGGTGTTTTTTGATAAATATTTTTTCTTTCATTAAAAAATATATTCTGAACCTCTAATTTCCATAAAATGAAATTTCCCTAAAAGCAGTGATCAGAAAAAAAAAAAAAAAAAAAAAATCGAAGTCTTTTTTCCAGGCATGACATAAATTGGGAAAGAGCCTTTCCTGAAGTATGAAATCATAAACTTCTGTATTCTGTTGGGAAAAAGTTGACATTCTTGGGAATTTTGACTTGTCCCAAAAATTTCTCAACCTGTTTCAAGTCAAGACACATAAACTCAGGGGTAGAAATGAAATAATTTCTGCAAACTTCTAGAAAATTTTTCATTGAAAATTGAAAAAAAAAAAAATAAAAAAGCCTTGACACCTTCGGTATCCTTTATTGTTCCATAATTCGTTTTGTTTTCTCCATGGTGAGAACATTAAATTGTGATTTTTCAAAGGAAAAAAAAAAAAATCATAACACGAAACGTTTCAATAATTCAGTATTTGAAATGTTGAAAAAACTGAAATATTTTCATGAAGATGGGTCAGTATCTACACCAAAATGTGTTCTTTTCTAATAGCTTTTCTTGAATATTCCATGAGATCCTATAAACTGTGATTAACAGGAATTACAGGCATTCCAAACCTGGCTGTGACCTGGGCCAGGATCCTCTCCCGGAACCAGGAAAAGCAGAACGGATTCCGGCAGCATCGAGTTCCTTTTCCCCACCGCGCCCTCCCAACTTTCAGCCACGGACTTTACAGGCTTCCTCAGGAAATCCAGATTAAATCCCAGCTGGATGTCTCCCCTGTGATGTGGCTTAGCCCTGCTTCGGTGCATTCCTGGTTTTCCTTCCGGAACATTTGGATTCACTCTCTTTTTCCAGAGGAACCCGAGGAAGCGCTGCCTTCTTCCTCCTGATCCCGCTGCGTTGTGCAAAAAGGATTTCAGGACCCTCTTGTCTTGTATCCCTGTCTGTAATCCTGATCCACCTCCGCTTCCTTGCCTCAAATCCCATTATCCTCAATGTCCCCATGTATTTTATCGCCATTTACATTTGGATTTCGAGTGAGGGCAAAACGATCAACAAAATATTTCAGATTTTAATTAATTAAATTGTTAAAATTATTTAAATTTAAATATTTAAATTTAAATTTAAATTAATTAAATTAATTAAATAAATCAAAAATTAATACTTTTATTTTTTTAAAAAAAGTAATTAGAGCTTCTTAATAAGGACACGATTACAGAAGGGAAAAAAAAGTGAAAAAAATAAGCTTCATTAGATGAGTTTTGTAATTTTTTTTTTTTTTTTTTTTAAAAACATCTCCAAGGAATTGCCGAGAGGTAATAATTTTATAAAGGAAGATTGTTTGGCTACCGGATGTGTTCCACAAGGGTCCATGGAGCCATGGAATGGTTTTGGTTGGAATGGGACCTTAAAGCTCATCCCACTCCACCCTTGCCATGGGCAGGGACAGCTGCCACCATCCCAGGCTGATCCAAGCCCTCTCCAACCTGGCCTTGGACACTTCCAGGGATCCAGGGGCAGCCACAGCTGCTCTGGGAATTCCAGCCCAGCCATGAATTTCTTCCCAATCTCCCATCTATCCCTGCCCTCTGGCCCAGTGGAAGCCATTCCCCGTGTCCAGTCCCTCTGCAGCTCTCCTGGAGCCCCTTCAGGCCCTGCCAGGGGCTCGGAGCTCTCCCTGGAGCCTTCCCCTCTCCAGAGGAACATTCCCAGCTCTCCCAGCCTGGCTCCAGAGGGGCTCCAGCCCTTGTAGCAGCTCAGGGGTCTTCTCTGGACTCAAGGGAATTGTTCCAAGGTCTTCCTTTATTTATTGACTCAATGGAAAAAAAAAAATTTTAAAAAAATCATTTCAAGTCAGAAAAAGATGTCACAGATTAAACACAACTCACTACCAGGGCATGGGATTGAAAGACTCAACATCCAATTGCCCCGTCAGTTTTCCAAGGAGCGCCACAGCTGGATTAGTATGGAAAAATGAATGTCTGGCATTTCCCTAACTATGAATTTCAGGGAAAAAACAAAAAAACACAAAAAAACAAAAAAAAACCCCAAAAAAAAAACAAAAAACAAAAACAAAAAAAAAAAAAAAAAAAAAAAAAAAAAAAAAAAAAAAAAAAAAAAACACCAACAGTCTGATTCAAATCATCCTGAGAAATGCACTGTAAAATCACCGGGTCGTATTTTATGGAGTAAAACTACTGCAACCAGAGCCTGAGTTTGTTATCAGTTGGTGGTTTCTTCCCAATTTTTTTTCTTTTTTTTCCCCCATGTTTTCAATGAAAATCCCTCAATATCCCACTCCATATCGAAGTCAAGCCCCTGCGGACATTTCTTTGATTAAGCAAAGACATTTTTAGCTCAGCGCTTGGCAGAAGAAAAATCGTCCGCGACGATCGATCCCAGAGAGCTCCGCAGGTTAGAAAAATGTTTGGACAAAGGGAGAAGGCAATAATAATAAATTGCATCTGGCCTGATAACCTCCCTGCCAACATCCTCAGCCAGCTGGAAGCGGAAATGGGAATGACGTGAGGCTCTGGATGCGCGGCGGTAACTGAAACTTCAAGGAAAACTAATGCACAGCAAATACTGGATATATGAGAGTCTAAAAAGTGCCAGTAAAATGCAAAGTTCCCATTTTTTTTATTTTTTTTCCTGCAGGGAAAGCTGATGATGTTGGCCAGGATAGGTGGGTCGTTGTGTACTAAATCATGGATAAAGGATCCAGTTGGAGATGGGAGGTCAGGAGTTGAAAGCATTTCACGGTGGGAAGTTACGGGTGCCAAATGCCTCCTCTTTCTGAAAGGATCACAAAAATCTTGGAACGGTTCGGGTTGGAAGATCCTTAGGGATCATCCAGCTCCACCCTTGCCATGGGCAGGGACGCCTCCCACTATCCCAGGCCGCTCTGCCGGGAAAAGCCCTTTCAGCAGAATTCCATGGCGCTCCACAGAGCTGGGCTCTCCCCGCTCATCTCCCAGGAATGGGGAATAAATCTGGAATAAACTGGGTGAGTCTCCCACGCTGAGGAGGAGATTTACAGCTCCAAGTTACTCAAAGGACGTCTCACTGTCGTTTATACCCCGGGTCGGTGACGCTCTGCAGCATAAATCAATTTAAATAGGATTTAAACCCGTCCTAAACCACTGCACGTTTTCAGTGAGGTTTAGGTCTAAATCCGTGTAAGGTTCTTTCACCAGGGCAGGGTTTTATCCCCCAAAAATGACAAAAAAAAACCAAATAAATGAAAAACACAGTACGGGGATATTTCTCTTTCAATCACTGGGAATAATGCCTTCATCTTTCCTCACCCATTTATTGATCCATGTCCCTGTGCCTTTGTGGAGCCAACCCGGGAGCAGCTGGGATCTGTTAATTCCCTGTTGAAGTCTAACATAGGCTGGAGTGTTCTCCCTGGACTGTGGCTGTGATCCTTCACACCTGATCCCACACACCGGATAACTGCGGCTTCCATTCCCCTTGGAAACAGCCGTGGATTTCCAGCAACCCTTAGGGAGATGTCTTTTCCATGCTAGAAAGCAATTCCCAGTCAGTTCAACCTCCTGGAGAATACTGGAGGTCACTGCTCAGGGAAGCTGACCAGAGGTAAAGAAAATAGATTTGTTCTGGACTTAATTTTAACTCCATGTTTTAACTGGTTAATTAACTTTTTGGTCTAATGCAAATTGTTTAGTTAAAAATCAATTAATTAAACTAAAATAGCGCTGGTAACACCCAGCACAGGTTATGGCTCTGTCCATGAGGAGGTAACGAGCATCATCGCAGAAGCTGACAGGAATTTCATCTCAAATCCAAGGATTTGGTGAGAAGTTTGAGCACAAGCTTCCAGAGTCTGTCTTTTTCCCTTGCTTGTGTCAAAGCTCCTTATCTCCAGATGGGGAAAACCACCCTGAAACCAATGGAAAAACCATCATTATCCCATGAATTGCAGTTTCAACAGGTTACTCTAAGCACGGCTTTTCCAAATCCTTTAAATTCTAAACGTAGCTTTATTCTGACACTACCGTCAGGAACGAGCGACCTCGGAAATGAAAACTCCTGGTTTAACTTTAATTCCTTTTCAATTGAAATCCCATTTTTATTTAATGGAAAACACGTCCCTCTCCAGCTCAATCAACTCCCCAAAACGGGCAAGCACACAAAGGGAAATAGCCATTAATTATTCCAATCATAATTATTATTATTATTATTATTTTGGTTTTGGGGGGGGGGTGATTACATCATTCCTGTTCTCATCCTCATATCTGATCCAAAATGGCCCCGCGGTGACCAAGAAAAACGTGGATTGTTTCCCTAACCCTGATTAGGAAGCCTGGAAAAGGGCGTGGTGGGTACGGATTTCTTCGGCAGGAGGGGTACACTGCGAGGGAAACAGGGATAGAGTCCGTGCGGGATTGTGTGGAATTGTGTCCTGGGCGGTGAATTTGGGACCATTCCTGCGGCTCTGCCTGGATCCCTGGCACTCCTTTAGGTGTCACGGAATGGTTGGGGTTGGAAGGGACCTCAAGGATCCTCCAGCCCTGATGGGTGGGCACACCTTCCGCCACCCCAGGGTGCTCCAAGCCCATTCCAGCCTGGCCTGGAACAGTTCCAGGGACTGGGCAGCCACAGCTCCATTCCACAAGCACATTTACTTCAGGATCTGGAGGCTTGTGCTCCCAGCTCCAGGACAAGGAAGAGGCTGCTCCCACACTTACCCACGAACACGGCACAAACGTCTTGGGGTCACCCAAAATCACATTTCCCACCCCCAGCAGTTCTTTCGCCTGAATGGATGTTTTTCCATCTTTCCAGATGCATGGAAGGACAGGGATATCTGTAAAAAGTTAGGGCAGCCTTCCGTGGGATTCACCCTCCTCATCCAGCGCTTCCATTGGATCTGGTCATCCCTGGCTCTCTTGATATTCATGGAAACACAATAGTTTGTTTGACACTGATGGCAACTGAAAAGCTCTGGAAAAAACAGGTCAATTAAAGCTGGTCACACCAAAAATCAGATCAATTAAAGCTG
Organism: Riparia riparia; assembly: GCA_020917445.1. Classification (NCBI taxonomy): domain Eukaryota; kingdom Metazoa; phylum Chordata; class Aves; order Passeriformes; family Hirundinidae; genus Riparia; species Riparia riparia. Next base: position 7,870,621 of record JAIXNV010000045.1, read on the forward strand.
GTCACACCAAAAAACAGATCAATTAAAGCTGGTCACACCAAAAAAACAGATCAATTAAAGCTGGTCACATCAAATCTCATATCAATTAAAGCTGATCACACCAAAAATCAGATCAATAACCTGATCATACCAAAAATCAGATCAATATGCTGGTCACACCAAAAATCAGATCCATTAGATCTGATCACACCAAAACTCAGATCACTTAAAGCTGGTCACACCACAGATCAGAACAATTAAAGCTGATCACACCAAAACTCAGATCACTTAAAGCTGATCGCACCAAAACTCAGATCACTTAAAGCTGATCACACCACAGATCAGAACAGTTAAATCTGATCACACCAAAACTCAGATCAATTAAAGCTGATCACACCACAAATCAGAAGAGTTAAATCTGATCACACCAAAAATCAGATCAACAAGCTGATCGTACCCAAAAACAGATCAGTTAAAGCTGATCACATCAAAACCCAGATCAATTAGAGCTGATCTCACCAAAACTCAGATCGATTAAAGCTGATCACACCACAAATCAGAAGAGTTAAATCTGATCACACTAAAACTCAGATCGATTAAAGCTGATCACACCAAAAATCAGATCAATTAAAGCTGATCACACCAAAAATCAGATCAATTAAAGTCTACAGCAAAACGGGAATGCCAAAACAACTGAATAATTGGATAAACCCTTTTAAGAACAGTTCCTAATTTGTGGGATTCTTGCACATTTTTTTCCCCTGAGCTAGGATTTAAAGAGGAAGTACTTCTAGTCCAGGGAGCACACAGGGTTTTAAAATCTCTGGCTTAATCTTTAGCTCCTCTAAGCCAGCATTCCCTCCTAACAAGTGTTCCCAGCTGAAATCCTTTGGGAATGGCTCCTCTGGGATTCATTCTGAGCTCAAAACCAACCAGGTTCAGATGTAATGTGGATTTTTCCATAGAAAACGTTGATTTTTTTTTTTTTCGGTAAAAAATCCCTTTGCTGAGTGAATGAACACTTTTGGCTAAAGCCTGAAAAGACAGGTTTGGAAAATGTGTGGCAGTTTCTCATCGGACTATAACGACGATACTTTCTGCTCCTGCTCACTTCACCTCATAGTTTCGCCTCCCTGGGAAGATCATGAGATTCCTTGGAATTGCAGCATCGTGGGAAATGTAGTCCAACAAAAAAAAAAAAAAAAAAATAGGATCCAGACCAGAGAGCTGAGCTCCCAAACCCCACAATTCCCACAAAGTCCTGCTGGCCTTTGTCCTCGGGAATGTTTGTGACCTTCGGGTATTTCCTTTTCCTGCAAATACCAAATTTTGCCACAGAAAGCAAACGCTTTTGGAAGGAGGACGAGATTCCTTTGCCAAGAATCTTAATATTCTATCAGCAAGTCATTTGGCTGGAATTTTTTTTGCAAGTTCCACAGAGTCTTTTTGGAGAAAGTAGTGTGGAAAATGTCATGCAGCTGATGGTGAGGGCTGAGCTGTTTTACGAAAAAACAATTTGGATAAAAGGAGTTGGGATGGAAGATGCAGATCAGAAAGTGAAGGCTGAAATCCAGGTTTGCTTCGTGATTAAATCCGAGACATCACAAACATCATCACTGAAATAATCATAAAAAATTCGGAGACCCTTCGCGGATGTCCCTGTAATTTCCTTGAATAAATAAATAGGAATTGCCACAATACAATGTTCCCACAATATCACGGAAGCAACAGCACTGAAAATCCCCAATTTTTATTTCTCCCAAATTCTTGCCAAGTTGGAGGTGAGAGATGAGAGGCAGCACCCAGATTTCACTCTGACGAGGAAAAGTGACCATGAAAGTTGCTGAAAGGGAGGTTTGAACAGGATTCATGGAATAAAAAGTAGGAAAGAAGCGGTTCAAAATTCTTGCCTGAGGTGCCCTGCCGTGAATACCACACAGATCCCAAATTCAGATTTTCTGGGAATTTTATATCTGCTTCCATCCTCTGGGTAACAATTTTTATTTCCTTCTTCAGGTGAATAAAAGCCAGGCTGGGACACATCCTTGGCCTTTCCACGATCTCCAGGTGTTTCCAGCCCAACTGAAACCACAATGCCAGGACAGGACACGATCCGACCATCGCCTGATCAGGAATTCTCTCTCCTTAATAACTGGGGCACAAAGACTGCCCTCAATCCTGTGACTGATTCCCTCTAAGCCCAGAGCTCTCCTCCGGTTTGCCGGCGTCAATATCGACAGATGTTTATCCCACTTTCCCTTTCACTGCTGGAAACCCCACGTCCTTTCCAGGAAACTCGTTTTGATGTTTCCCACTCTTCCAGCAGCAGAAGGATCCCTCTGGGGTCCGGTGAGAGCCCGATATTCCCGCTGGGGCTGTGTGTGGCAGAGCTCTGGGAAGGAGGGTGTGCTTCTTGGAGGATTTCTCTGTCCAGGATATAAAGAGAGGAGCATTTTTTTATTGCAGCTTTAAGAACTCCCTTGTTCCTGCTCCGTGTGGAATTCTTGGATATGATTCCTGTCAAAAACCCACCCACAGACCCAACCAGCGCTAATTGATTTCCACTCCTAATGACGGATGTCACCTCACTGCGAGGTGCCCAGGCTTCAGCCAAACCCTCTCTGGTGATTTTCCATCCTGGCAGCTCCACCTGGAGAATCCCAGCACGGGAAGCAGCCGATGTGGATGGGCTGTGTGATTCCAGAGCTGCTCGAAAGCTCGAAGAGGGGCATCAGAGCCACAGAGTCACAGAACACGAGATTCCTTCTTCCAGGAATTATCCCAGGACACGACAAACTGGGCAGTCAGCACTTTCACTGTGATCTGAGGAAGAGCAGCTCGGTCTTTCCCCGTTTCCCTTTGACATTCCGAGATTACAAAGAGCCGGGAGCGCCAGGATAAGGGATGAGGTCACGGATATCCTGCAAAGCCCTTTTTTTTTTTCTTTTTTTTTGCAGGAATATCCAGCCTCTCGCAAGCTGGATCATTGCAAACGCCCGGCACCTGCCTGCTGGTGCCAAAATCAGGCACCGTGACCTGTGAGATCCAGGATTTTGCCAGCAGCATCCCAGCAGTGCCCCTGGATATCAGGAACAGCTCCCGCTCCCATCCCAACCGGATCGTCGTCCTCCGACCTCTCCTTTCCTGCCTTGGGGAAACGACGTCAGATTTTTGGGTGGGGAAGGGAGGGAACGTTAAGCAAAGTTAATCTCCAGCAGCAACCTTGCTCCGTGGGTTCAAAGAGCGTGGCAGGGATTGTTTGGGACACGGGGAGAGCTCCGGGACAGATCCAGGCAGGAATTCTGTGCTGCTTACGGAGGTAAAACACATCCCGGCCTCGGCAGCAGCAGACGATGGGAAAGGGATTTGCTGCTGGTGCTTGTAATCCAAGCCTTTTCCATTTTTAATCCCTTGATGACAAATTAATTCTAGACCCCCAAATCATTCCTGTCAGCTCCATTCATTCGATTTCTAAGGTGTGTCTGGGCAGTGGGATCATTGTTCCGTTTTTGTTTAATGCTGGGGAACTTTTCCTGTGGGAAAAGGCAACTTTTGGAACTCCCCTTTCCATACAGACCCACTGCACAAATTCCCAGTTCGAGGCAAGAAATACAAACCCTCAATCCCTTGCACTTTAAATATGGGGAAAAACCTTCCTCTTGGGTTGTTCTGGGAGCCAAAGGAATTCCTGGAGGGAAAAGCGAATTCCTGCTGGCAGTGGAGCTCAGCAAGAGCAATTGGACTCCCCAGAAATGGGGAGGAGAGTGTCTGGAATGATCCAGGGATTTTTTGTCTTGTGTAACCGACTGAGAGCAGTTTGGGGTTTGTTCATGAGACAATTAAAAGGGGAAATAACTATAATGAATCAGTCTAAACTCATCTGTAAATTAAGGAAAACTCCCCGGTGAAAGGAATGAGTTTCTGGAAGAACATCCTATTATAATAATGAGGAAAAGCAGGATGAATGGGGACAACGTCGCGATCCAAGAATTCCCATTTTAATTCTGTGCTCCTGTAAGGAGAATCCTCTTCTCCCCTTCCTGCAGCCACTTCAAAATGCAAAGTAATTAAGTGTTAGATACAGCTGATGAAATATAACAGCAACCAGTGGTCAAAACAGGAAAGAAAATTCCCAGGAATTCCGTCCACAGACCTGATTTTCACAGAGATTCTTCAAATTAATCTTTACAGTCTCCTCTGCATTTATCCAGATCCATTTAAAACCATTAAGGATCCTCTGTTACAGTTAAGGAACTTGGCTCTTCTCTCTTTAAATCTTCTGTTTTCTGACCCAAAATTTGTTATTTCTGTGAATTTTATTGTACATTTCTATCCCACCAGCTTCTTTTAGTAGTCAGGGAATATTTTCCAAATATTCCCATATCCCACGTGCTTCTGGACAAAGCAAAAATTTGATGTTGGAGCTTCCTCATCCTAATTTCCCTGATCCATCTTCCAGCTTTGCTGCACTGACTCTTCCAGAGAAAAACCTGCTGGATTTCTGCCGGAATTTCTGCCCTCATTTGTTTCCCTTCTTCGTCAAAAGGAGCCCCACTTGAATCTCCTGCTCATCTTTCTAAAACCCAGGGATTTTCATCCCAGAAGGAATGGTTGAACAAAACTAATGGATTAAACCCCCTCCTGGATCTGGATTTGGCCAATTTGCGAACTGATGATTTCTCTGACTACAGCAGAATTCTATAAAGCAGCAGGAATAATAATAATAATAATAATAATAATAATAATAATAATAATAATAATAATAATAATAATAATAATATAAAAAGAAAGGATGAGCGAGGGATTTAAGAAGAGTGTCTGCTCGTTTTCCCTTCTCCTGAATTACGGCCCATTTCCTTTGAAGTCCTGCTGATTTTGCACCTCAGCGTCTTCCAGGGAATGAATCCGTCTCCTCCTTGCTCCCATGGATAGGAACTTCTCTCCCTCTTCCTTTCTCTCCTCACGGTCCCACCCTGAACTCACACCCCGTCTCTCCCGTTGGCTGGGTTTCACGGGAGGGTCAGAAAACGTTTCAGCCTTTAGTCAATACCCGAGTCTGGATTCGCTGCCCTGGAGGACAGCAGGGTTAGATGGGATTTGGGGAAGGGCTTCTTGACTCTGAGGGTGCTGAGGCCCTGGTGCAGGTTCCCAGAGAAGCTGTGGCTGCCCCAAATCCCTGGCAGTGTCCAAGGCCAGGCTGGATGGATCTTGGATCAGCCCGGGACTGTGGAAGGTGTCCCTGCCATGGCAGGGGTGGCACTGGATGAGATTTCAGGTCCCTCTCAACAAAAGCCATTCCTTATTTCCCAGTTAGCCATGAGTCGCATATCTCCCCCTCCTCCTTTTTTTGCACCAAAGGTGACCCTTCTACTCCTCAAAAATATTGGAAAAGTTTAAAATGGACAAGGTGAAGATCAATATTTACAAAAAAACAACTGACCATCTTCCCAACCTCAGCGACCTTCGGGCATGGAAAACTCTTGGGAAGTTATGTTCCAAACCCAGCGACATCGCACTTTTTCAAAGAATGTTTCAGCCTCTTTTCTGTCAGTATTTGGTGAAGAAAAGGGAAAGTCGGTCTTTGGAAGGCAGTCTTCTTCCCTGTGAGGGTGCTGAGGCCCTGGCGCAGGTTCCCAGAGAAGCTGTGGCTGCCCCAAATCCCTGGAAGTGTCCAAGGCCAGGCTGGATGGAGCTTGGATCAGCCCGGGACTGTGGAAGGTGTCCCTGCCATGGCAGGGGTGGGATGGGATGATCCTTAAGCTCCCTTCCAACTCAAACCGTTCTGGGATTCTGTGACTGAGCAGGTTGGATGGACAGACCCATTTACATCGATTCAAATCAAATCAAATCAAATCAAAGAGTCATTGGTGTGGAGTCATAACTTTTCCTTCTAAGATTGTAGAGAGAACAGAATTGGTGCCTGTCCCTGAAAGCTTGGTCCAAAACGTGTTTGGATGAGATAAAACAATGAGGGAGGAGTAGAAAGACCGATTAAATTATCTAACTGCAATTAAATGATCTAATTCCACTCAGACCTGAGAATCTGAGGAACTTGGCAGCTTCCTCATGGTTTCTATCTTTCCATCAGGATGATGTTTCCACAAGAGGGTTGGAACCTGAAAAACACTCAAAAAGCTGAAAAGAAACTTTAAAACTTCTCTTAATTCTTAAGTCCATTGTGTTCTTTGTTAATCTTATGAAAATTATTTAATACTTGGCTGTGGTTCTAATTCCATCTCTCATTCTTGATCGAGGCAGCTCTTCCTCTGCTGCAGAAATGAGTTTTTTGGGAGTTTTTCAGGAGTTTCCAGGACTTTTTCGGGACAGGGATGGCCTGTTGGGAATTAAGACTTAGTACAGACCTCAGCACAGTAAATTTCTAATCTCATGTGCAGAAGAGCTTCAGGACTAATTTTAATTACAACTTGCAAACAGCTTTTTGGGAGGCTGCTCCCTCAGATCCTTGGCTGTAGGAGCTCATCCCACACTTCCCCCTTGGGATGGGAGCTCAGCTCCTGCTCATCCTGACTTCCCATCGATTGATTCAGCAAATCGGGGAATTTATGCTCATCTTCCAGGGATTGCTTAAGCGCTTGTGAATGTGTTTATGACGGGAGGTGGAATTCCGGGAAGATTTATTAGGCCTGGCAGGCCGGGAGCGCGTTTGTTCCGTGATTAATGCACTCCGCGGCTCCCAATCAACAACTTCCGAATATCGTCTCAGGATTTGCCAGGGGAAATCTGCAGCTCCCAAACCCATCCAGGGAACAGTAGCAGCTTTTCTGCTGCCGGATTTCAGCTGGTGGCGGTTGTGTGGGCTGGGGAGAAGAACTGGAAGGATCCTGGATTGAAAAAGGAAAGACGCATTACAGATAAAACTTGGGAGGGTGTGCGGGGGGAAAAATGGATGAACAGAACCGAGAATGCTTCATTTAAAGTGGAAATGCAACTTCCTGTGTTCCCCATCCCCTTCCAGAGAAACTGGGCCCAAATGGGAAGAAAAATGCAACTAAAAAATTTGTTTTAATTCCTTCTCTTTTATTTTCTGCAGGTTTTTTGCTGCCTATAAAAATGGATGGCAAGAACTAAGACTAGAACTAAGACTAGAACTAAGAACTGAGAGCTAGAACTAAGAATGCTGGATGTAGAGTGGAAGCTCAAGGGGGAATGCCACCCACATCCAGAGGGCAGAGTTAGATGGGATTTGGGGAAGGAATTCTTCCTTGTGAGGGTGGTGAGTCCTTGGAATAGAATTCCCAGAGAAGCTGTGGCTGTTCCTGGATCCCTGGAAGTGTCCAAGGCCAGGTTGGATGGGGCTTGGAGCATCCTGGGATAGTTCCACGATTCCATGATTTCTGAACAATACATTTCCAAATTTAGATGATTTTATCTAATCTGAGAAAGGAAAAAAATCAATAAAACTCTTTCTATTTTTCTCCTTTTTTTCTTTTTTTCTTTTTGTTGACAAAAAAAAAATATTGCATTTCTCATGTCTAAATGCTATTCCCAAAAATTTGCCTTTTGAAATGCGACCGCTGAGAAATTTATTAAGACTTGGAGAGACAGGGGCAGCCTAACAAACCTTGTTATTGCTGCTATTTTGTTCTTAATTTCATGTTTGGCTTGGAAAGAGTCGCAAAAGTCCCCTCATAACTTTATGTCTCCAACCGAAATTAAACAGGATCGTTTAAATGGCTATAAAACGTCCAGTTCTCATCCATTCCCTGGATTTTGCGAGATTTAACTCTCCTGAAATCCTTGGGAATTGTCCTAACACTGCTCAGCGCCGAGAGCTTGGGTGGCAGGGTGGCCGAGTGGAGGTTCCCGGCTCATGAAGCCAGGAGAATATTCCAGAACCTGTGGAAGTCGTCAAGGCAAGGATCAGCCAGGTACTGGAATTCCAAAGAGCCCGACGTGTTTTTCCCTATTTCAGGCTTTTCAAGGAAAAAGCCGAAGTCAGGAATTCAGCTCAGCTGTTTGAATGAGAAGTCTGGTTTTCCAAGGTCCCCCATTAATTCCTTTCCTATGGACCTCTGAGGAAAATTAAATTTGGATGGGGTGAGTGTGGGTCACCTCCAGAAATGCCTTCCGAGCAGCGCTTCCAGAAAAATCTGAGGTGGGCATGTTCAGCTCTGGTGGAAAACATGAATCCTGTGGGGATGAGATGGGTGGAAAAAAAGGATGGAAATTTTCATGGTGTGAATTCCCAGCGGGGAGCAGCCTGAGGAAAAAAAGGGAGTGAGAAAAGGCAGGAATCAGGAGTTATCCAAGGTCACACAACGGAGCAGCAGGAGAGGGAAGAAACGGGAATTGCACGGCTGAAATCCCAGCTTGCTGCTGCATCCATTATCCTGGAATTATTTCCCTCACTAGAAATTATAAGAAATTATAAGAGTCCTGATTTTTGATCCTTCTCCTGAGTCACCCTTTCCCCATTGTCTTGGTTTGGAGAGACCAAAGACTTGCCTGCCAGGGAAAAGCCGGAGTCTCCCTCAAAATGGAGAATGTAAACCCCCTCCTTCCAAATCACTGTCATTTTGAAATTAAGGGGCTCTCAGGCAAAGATGCGGGAATAGGAATAACGGTCCTTTACTGGGAAAATTAAAATAAAGATGCAGTAGTACAAAAAAGCAAACAAACAAAAAGAAAACGGTGACAGGGTCAGAACACAGCCTGACACCGTGTGGGTCAGGGTGTCGGGAGCAGCCCGATCCAGCCTCCTGCAGTGACAGACGTGGTTCTGTTGGAGCAGTGATCCCGTGGAACGGTGGAATTTCCCTCTGGAGGTCCAGTGGCGGTGAGATGGGTCCGGTGTTCCTCTGGGAATCCAGCGCACACAGGCTGTGCTGGTGTTCAGAATGCCAGGTTTGATCCAGGTGGGAATGCTGGGCTCCTCCCCTGGGTGGAGCGTCTCCCGATGGATGATGGAATTGTATCAGCCACGCAGTGAGCCTCGATGGCCCATGAACAGCAGATATCCCCTGCAGGGAGGATGGGTCCTGGAAGGGATAAAGAACGTTGGGATTGTGAGGGATGGGTCCTGGAAGGGATAAAGAACTTTGGGGCTGTGAGGGATGGGTCCTGGAAGGGATAAAGAACATGGGGCTGTGAGGGATGGGTCCTGGAAGAGATGAAGAACTTTGGGGTTGTGAGGGATGGGTCCTGGAAGGGATAGAGAACTTTGGGGCTGTGAGGGATGGGTCCTGGAAGAGATGAAGAACATGGGGGTTGTGAGGGATGGGTCCTGGAAGAGAGAAAGAACTTTGGGGCTGTGAGGGATGGGTCCTGGAAAAAAGAACTTTGGGATTGTGAAGGATGGGTCCTGGAAGGGATAAAGAACTTTGGGGTTGTGAGGGATGGATCCTGGAAGAGACAACAAACGCTGCTCCACCTGGTTTTTACAGCTGGCGATGGAATACAAACGTTTGGTTGCATCTTGCATTGCAGCCCACGACACCCATCCATTCCTTCTCTGACCCATTCTCCTCCTCCTTTCCCATCCATCCCCTTCCCCTTGGAGCCCCCTGGGAGTAGTGCCTGAAGATCAATGGAAAACCAAGACTCCATAAAAGATTCTCCTGCAAGTGGATTTAAAAATCCAGACTCCCAATGACCCCCACCCCAAAGTGCATTTTGGGGTGTAATTAGAAGCGATCCGCTCCGCAGAGAGCTCATTTATTCGGGAAGGAGCACGGAAGCCGTGTTTGCTCAGGTTTTCCCCTCACACCTGACGCTCCAGCATCAGGACACAAAGCTGCAGTTTCCCTGAAAATAATGAAGTGAGATGTTCCATAAAGTCATTGCCAGCCGATGGGCTCCATGCTCCATAAATATCCAGGAGACTCCCAGAGGAATGCAGCAGGTCGCTCAGGCTTGCACCAGATTCCATCCAGCAGCCAGTGGGAGATCCCTCTTGGAAGGGGAGCGGTTTCCATGCAAGCTCTGCAGATGTTGAACTTTTAGAAATATATTTAATTTCTATTTTTTTTTTTTTTTTTAATTGCTACCAGGATCACACCTCCAGCTAAGTCCGGGCTGAGTTAATTGGTTCAGGGAAAAGGATGGGATGGAAAGTGTTAAGAAACACCTGCGAACTCACCCAAGCTGATTTTTCACGGAGAAGGTTGAAAGCAGAAATGCCAGCAGAGATTTTCTGGAAAATGGGACAGACTCGGGACAATTTGCCTCCGACTGGGAAAGGTCAGCACTTCTGGCAGGCGGCGCAGCTGCTGCTCTGATTCAACTCAAACAGAGCCATTTCTTCCTTGGGCTCCCCGCTGACAAATTCAGAGCCGTTTGGATTGGGATGAGGGAAGTGTGTCAGGAAAAACAAGACCTAGACATTCACTTTTGAACTAAACCTGAACCCAGGCAGGACTTGGATCTGAACCTGATGAAAGCTTCACTCCTTTTTCTTCCTTTTTTTTTCCTCTCCTTTCCTCCTTTCCTATTCTTCCCCCCCTTTTTCTGGAAAAAATGAGAAGATCTCCTGGTCACAGGTTTTTTAACATCTAGAAAAAAATCCCACAGACAAGAGATGAGGCTTTGGGTACCTGCTCAAAATAATGGAATCCTATGTCTAAAACTCACCCAGTTGTATTTGAATTAAGCGTTTGAATTAAGCATATTCCACTGTTTCCTCATGGAGGAGGAAAAATGAAAGCTTCATTTTTTTTTCCTTCCTTTTTTTTTTTTTCCTTTTCTTTCCTCCTTTCCTATTCTTTCCCCCCTTTTTCTGGAAAAAATGAG
>JAIXNV010000045.1:7913695-7935729 GCA_020917445.1 Riparia riparia
CCAATGTGCAAATGGACCAAAACTTATCAAAGTGTGAGACCTCGTGACCCTTTGTCCATTTTGTGCCCATTTTGTGACAATTTTGTGTCCATTTTGTGTCCATTTTGGATCCATTTTGTGCCCATTTTGTGCCCATTTTGTGTCCATTTTGTGCCCATTTTGTGTCCATTTTGTGCCCATTTTTTGTCCATTTTGTGTCCATTTTTTGCCCATTTTGTGTCCATTTTTTGCCCATTTTGTGACCATTTTGTGTCCATTTTGTGTCCATTTTGTGTCCATTTTGTGACCATTTTGTGTCCATTTTGGATCAATTTTTTGTCCATTTTTGTTCCACCTTGGGTGTGTCCCTGCCCAGGCTCTTGTCCTGCCCAAGGTGTACCTTAAAGCCCTTCCAATAAATCTCTGCTTTATTCTCCAGCTCTGTCCCGTCTCTGTTCCAGCTCAGCCTTCCCAAGGAATCATTTCAGGGATGTTTAAACTGGGATTGACACCAAATCTCAAAGGCCCTAGAAGCTTCCCCCTGGCTTGGCATTGTCTGAGATGACCAGCTGTTGGAACACGGAAACGTTCAGGCTGGGAAAGGCACCTGAAATCCAAGACCAACCGTTAACCCAGGCCACCACTGACCCATGTCCATAAGTGCAGCATCCACACGACTTTTTAGGGATGGGACTCCGACACTGCCCTGCGTAGCAGCGCCAGGGCTGGACAACCCTTTTCCACAAAGGAATTTTTCCCCGTATCCAACCCAACTATGGGCTAGGAGATATTCTGATATAGCAGATTATTATGGAAGCAGTGTTGTGTGTCAGACACCCTCTCCTGGAACATCTGCCTGTCTGGGAAAGAAGGGGAAAAAATCAGGGAATTCTTTTTCACCTCTCTGACCCAAATCCTACTGAAGATCTTGCTGACGATTCACTGAAGTCACCAAGACACTTTGTATTTTCCCCTGGAACGGGGCCTGTCCAACCCTAAATAATGACATTCCAGGTGGGAGAGGAATCTGAGGAGAGCAGTGGAAAAAGTTGGGCTGAAAATTAACACCTCACCTGCCATAAATATGTAGGGAAAAAAAAAAAATTTAAGAACTTAGTATTTATAAAGGATGAGAACCAGGCTGTGATTAAAGGCAAGATGGGGAGTTCTTTCAACATTTTTTTTACTGTACAGAAAGAGGAAATTAAATGATTTCTGAATTATGAACAAGCAATCAATAATTACCAAGTGTTACCGCAGTTATAACATCTGCGCACGAAAAATCAATTAGCTCAATTAGTAAGGGGAGGCTCTCTGGAGTTTTTTGCCTCATTCCCATGAAAAAAATCCTCTTTAATTGTCCCATTTGTCCAAAGACGAACTCCAGGACTCTCCTTGCCCAGCAATTCCCAGCCTAAGCCTGATTTAGGCGGCTTTAGGAACTTTCCCAAAGGGACCAAAGGTTGGGAGATCAGGACATTGCCAGGGAAGGTCCAGTCCGGAAGGAAGGCTGTGGCGATGTAATTAATTCAACCCTTAACGACTGGGCAGGTAGACAGCAGCAATCCATGGATCTCTCCAAGGATCTGGAAGCATCTGTGAAGAAATTCCACATTCTGCTTCCTTCCCTAGCTGTTGGTGTGGAGTTCATACATGGATTTTTGGCCAAAATAGACTTTTCCAGGCCTGAGATAGCAGAGAGGAAAAGGAGAGGCAGAGAGCAGGGAAACTCCCACGAATGTGTCATCCAAACCCAGATAAAATTTCTTGTGACACCAGAACTATAATTATAATTACAGCTATAATTAGAATTCTGATGGGACATACTCAGCGTCCTCCAGCTACTCTTATCCTTGGTGTGATGGACGTGAGACCCGCAGGAACATCACTGCCATAATGGGAAGGGAAACGGGAGCATTAAATTATGTATTAACAGTTTTTCACAGAAAAAAAATTATGGGGTCTACAGGATGGATTCTATCCCAAATCCTTGTGGATCTCATCAATATGATCTCATCCCATTTTTGAGAAATAGAAGGGCCACAGAATCCCAGAATTATCTGGGTTGAAAGGGACCTTAAGGGTCCTTTTTTCCAACTTCTTCACCTTCCGCTGTCCCGGGTTGTTCCCAACCCTGCCCAGCCTGGCCTTGGATACTTCCAGGGATCTAGGGGCAGCCACAACTTCTCTGGGAAACCCATTCCTGGCCCTCCCCACCCTCACAGCCTGTTGCTGTCCCATCTGGGGTGCCAGTTGTTGCTCTGCACCCTGAGATGGCAGTTGTTGGGGAGCTGCTTGCTGGAGCTTAAATTCCCCACATTCAGGTGGTTTTAAAGTCTTTTTGGTCCTCTGCAAAGCTCTGAGCCAAACGCAGGAAAAGACGGAGTCTTCAAGGTCGCACGCTTCGTGTTTATTAGTTCTTATCTTACAATTTTCTCAGTGTCCAGAAGATGTTTGCCGCGGCTCAGACATCTGGTGACTCCCCCCGTCCCAGGGCTGTCCTTATCTTTTATACTAATTGCTACGTATTCGATATTTACTATTTATTACCAATGTCTATCACTATTACTAAAAAGGTCATCTTTACTCTGACCCAATCCTCACAAACTACTTTGTGCCAACGTCACTGCAGAAATGGAGTGAGGGAAGGAGAAGGAAGAAGAAGGAGGCAACGCCCCAAATTCTCCATCTTGTCCCCATTCACTTCAATGCCAAAATCCCAAACTCACTGTTTTTCTCACCCTGTGATATACTAAACTACAATTTTTCACACTCTTGTGGCCTGCAATGCTTCCTGCAGTGCAAGAAGCCTCTCCCATGGACTGAAATCAAATCCAGTGTCCCTCTGAGCTCTGGGCTGGGGTCCCAGACCCCCCTGCCCAGGTCTCTGACCCTCCAGGGCGACCAAAGGAATGCCCTGGACTCCAACAACAGCCGAGAATTCCTTCCCAATATCGCATCTATCCCTGCCCTCTGGCATTGGGAAGCCGTTCCCTGTGTCCTGGAAGAATTGTACAGGGTGGATGGATGGACACGTAATGAAAGCTGTCGAGGAGAAAATACTTTAGGGATAGATTAGATTTGGGGTTAGGAGTTTGGGGTTTTTCGTGGAAGGTCTATCCATGCACGTAGAGCAGAACATTCCTGAGGTGGGATTTCTCTACATGAACCAGCTTTTAACGTGCCCTACGGAAAATCCTGCCTGTTACAGCCCGGAGAACAGGAGAGCAGCAATTGAGCTTAAAATTCCTAATGTTCTGCTTTGTCCACATGCACAGGGTCCAGACTAGAAGCCAAATCCTTTAAAAAGTTCCAGCCATGGCTCTTCCTCAGCCTCAAACCCATCCATTATTCCTCTTGGGTTTTGTTTTCTGGGGTTGTTTTCAGTTTTTGGGGGGTTTTTTTGTTTGTTTTTAGCATGGGAAGGTTATTAAATTCCTTCCCAATAGTTCAAGGACAGTGGAAAAAATCCTGATGGGGTAGTTCCCTCGGAGCAGGGAAGGCTGGTGGTGATGCAACATGGAATTTGTAGAGGAGGGAAGGACAGTGATGCCAGAGGTAAGGAAAAAGGAGAAAATGTTCTTCTTTACGGGGTGGAAGTTTGGGAAGGAGAACGCCTAGGTCAGGATGCGCAGGGGATACTCCGGAAGCGTTGCTGGTTATCCTGGTTTGTGCCGAGGCTGGGTGCCGGGGTGGATCCAGCAGGGAGGTTTCCAGTGTCTGAACCGTGGACACAACTCCAGCCAGAAATTACTGTAAAACAAGAGATTCCAGCTCGTCAGAACAACTCCACCATGTCTGCAGAAGGGTTTTTAACGGGTTTTTAAATTTCGAATTTACTTTTCCTCGTACGACGCCCATGGGGCTACATTGATCATTCCTGGCTGGGGGAATCTCCAAATTTCCATCGGCTGAGAAGTTCCTTTGATGCACAACTGATGCTGCTTTTATGGATCGTGATTATTATTTTTTTTTTTTTTCCCTCTCCCCTGAGTGCCTTGATTTTTCCTCTTGGCACTCAGGAAAACATCGTCCCTCCCCACGCCATTTCTCTGCCCTGGCAAGGACTGTGACATCGGGCCTCAAAGCCAGGGGTGTGGCCTAATTTATTCGATCCTTCCCTCTTTCCTCCTCTTGTTCCCGAGCATTAATTGTGCGGGGACTGGGGCAGGAGCAGCGTGTGCTCCGGAGGCTGCCAAATCCAACGGATCCAGCCAAGTGAAAAAATAAAAAAGGTCGGGTTCAAAAGTCTAAGCGAGGGAGCCGCGGGTTTTCCGATGGCTTTGACATCTCAAAGGGTCTGATGGATGTTTCCTTTGTTTGTTCTGTGACCACGCAGAAGTACTATAGAAATTCGGGCAAATCCCATGATCTCCTCCCCTTGGCTGAGCCAGGGCGAGCGTAGCTGGGATTATTTATCCTGGTTTATTATTCCTTGGGCCACATCAAAAGCTCGTCCTTCCCTCTGACGAGCGCCCTTGACGCTGTTTCAAGGCGCGAAATGCTCACGATCCGCAAACAACTTTCTCCCGTCGCCCCTGCGATATGCTGTGGGAAAAATAAATTATAAGGAGCTGAGATTCTCCACCCAGAGCTCCACCAGGGAGCCCTGAAAACAATTTGCCTCTTGCTTCTCTTAATCCGAAGCCTAAGAGCAAATCTGTCCTCCGGATTCAGAGTGAGTCAGAGCCCGCTGCAGATAAAAGCGGGTGTGGCGGTGGAAGGAGGGCGGGCAGGAAACAGATGTGTCTGTGGGGTTTCTGTCTGTCTGTGGTGTGAGCTCAGGGGCCCTTGATGAAGGTCTGGGACAGCTCTTTAACTGCTGTGAATTGAGGCTGAGTTTACTCCGATTTGCCCAGCGGAGCGCCGACCCCTTTTCTGTTTGCACGGATCGGTCAGATTCCGAATTTCCACGTCTCCAAAGAGCCAAGCCCATCTCCTTTTGGGCTGTCCGTCTCCAAGTGAAAGCTCGCTTTAAATCACCTCCTTGGTTAAATTAATTCACGGAATCAATTTTGTTTTGTGAAGGGAGGGAGATTTCAGGCAGGAGGCTAAAAACCCCCAGCTGGGAGTTCAGCGGCAGCCGGGTCTCCTTCGCTGTACTCAAAGCAGCAAAAAAAAAAAAAAAACCAAAAAAAAAGAAATTGTCAAAATAAAGAGGCACTTTCTTTCCACAAGGCATCAGCATCTCAAAACAATGGGATAATTGGTTTCCTTCAGGAAGGAGAAGGTAGAGGCTCTCAGTCCTCTTCCCCAAAATCTCCAGCTGCCCCTTGGAAAAGGTTTCCGTGCATGTTCGATGATTATCCCATCAGTGGGGAGGACGCTGGGAAGCACCTGATGAAGAAACACGGGAGGATCCAAACTAAACAGAAGTGGGAGCAGAGGAGCCAGCTCTGCAGAACATTGGATAACTGCAGCCTTTAATTTTTAAAGGAAAATTTTCCACTTCTTCAGTGAAAGGTCACATCTGGCAAACATTGCGAGAGTGTTAACAATTAGAAAAATGAAATATCTTTGCCTTCAATTTTAGTTGACAAAATAAATACGAGAATTCCATTGATCCTTTTAACAGACCATTGTATTATTCTTTGGGATATAGTGAATTTCCAGCCTATTTCCAACCTGATCCAATTAAAGGGAACGAAGGTTGAATGGCAAATCACGAGGCCTTTCCCGCTTTGCTTCCAAAAAAACCTCTCATAAATACCTCAAGGAATTGCTTTTATCCTCTGGTGACTCAACGGGATCCCCATAAAAATCGAGAGCCACGTTTTAGATGGGATGTTTTACATGGATGGGCACCAGCGCTGGGACCTGTAACAGGGAGCTTTTGTAGGGAATTTATTCCCTTTCCCAGGGAATTATCCCATATTTTCCTGTATTATCCTGCAACGCCTTGGAGATGGGGCAAGGTGAGATGGGAATAACTTCCTCCACCCCGGAACTGTGGTGTTGTCCTGGGCCTCATCGTAGGTGGTCCAAAAAGTCATTTTTTGGTGTTGACTCAGGAGAAATAAGATCCAATTCCCTTGGTTGTTCTTGTCCGTGCTCCATCATTTCGGCGGAGTTTTTCCAGAGCATCCCAAGTCTTCCCCGAGCTGAAGGAATTTCTCTGATGCTTTGCTAAAAGGAGTTGTGAGGGGGGGTTTTTATCACCGCGTGCCTCGGAGGAGGAAGAAAATTCCACCAAAACCTAAATGTAGTTGTCATTTATCCGCTTCCATCCCAGATTTCCCGGTGTCCTAAGCTGGGTGTCTCTGGTCCGTTGTGGTGACCGAGACGTGGCAGCACAGGAACAATCCCAGAGCATCCCAGGATGGTTTGGGTTGGAAGGGAATTAAGGATCATGCTGTTCCACAGGTAGGGGAACATCTTCCATTATCCCAGGGTGATCCAAGCCCCAGGGTCCACTTCCAGGGATCCAGGGGCAGCCACAGCCTCTCTGGGCACCCCTCACAGCCAGGAATTCCTTCCCGATATCCCACCCGGACATTCCCTCTCATCCTGTCCCTCCATCCCTTGTCCACACCTTCCCTGTTGGCACCTTCAGGTCCTGGATTACCACAATTAAGTCACTCCAAAATCTCTTTTCTCCGGACTGGAAAAATTGTCCTGTAGGAATGTGCAACGTTTTTTGTCCCATCCACAAAATTCCATTTCTGTTTTATGAGCAGGATTGATTTCCGATGGAAAGAAAAAAAAAAATTAGTCCGTATTTGATTGCACATTCTCCATTCTGGAATTTCTTCCAGAATCTCTTTAAAACACACTGGTTTTCCATCAGCTTTCTTGTTTGTAGCTCTTGAACACGGGGAAATAGAAGATCAAAAATCAAATCTGGGCCATGCAAGTCTTACAGAACTTATAGAAAATGTAAATATTTTTAGAAGGCATTAAATTTTTCCTCGAACATGTCGCACGGAGTTTCTTTTTTATTCTCACAGGTTTCTCACTGATAAATAAACACCAAAGCACTGAGGAAACTTTGGAATCCTCAAAATATCTTTTGGGAAATAATTATCTTGATTTCACTCAGCGAGAGCCAACGTTGTTTATTTTTATTGAATTTTTTTCCCTTTATTTGACATTGGTTTACTTACGCAGGAATACCCAGAAATACATAAAATAAAATGAGCCGAAAAAGCTCTTTTTTTTTGTTTGTTTTGATTTGTAATGGGGAAAGATTTTTGAGTTGAAAAAAAATAAATAAATGGATAAATAAATAAAGCTGCAACGCACTTTGCCCTTTGAAACATTCCCTGGATTTTTTGTGGAGTGACAGCAAGAGGAGCATAAGGAAAATGGGTTAAGAAAAAGTCATTTCAACCACTGCATGGAAGTTCAGCCCCTTGCAGTGTCTGCCCAGCTAAACCCACCCATGGTCTGCAGGTACAGCGTCAATCCCACAATACTTCCTCCCCTCCAACCTTTCATTTCCATCTGGAATTTCTCCCAGAACATTTTAACTCTTTTCCTTGATCCTGGAGCAACGCTTTGATTGCTTGCAGCTGACTAAAGCTGAGGACAAGACATGGAATAGCATCAGAGGGAACCGAGCTGGAAGAGGTGGACCTGGAATGCTGCAGCACATCGGGATTATCCATGAGGGTTTGGGAGCTTTTCCATGCCTGATGGAGCAGCAGGGTGAACTCTGTGTCCTGGAGAAAAATCCACGGGCCTCCAATCTGGATGGCATTCCGCAGCTCTGGCCAAAGAAATTCTGGATGGGCCATCCCTGGAAGTGTCCTGGAGGTGTTGGACAGGGCTTGGAGCAACCTGGGACAAATGGAAGGAATCCCTGCCCACGGCAGGGAGAGGAACTGGATGATCCTTAAGGTCCCTCCCAGCCCAAACCATTCTGGAATTCCGGGATCCGTGCAAGGTAAGGAAGCAGGTTCATCCCAAAAAAGGAAACGGGCAGGTCCCTTTCACCTTCAGCCAACTGAGAACCAAAGTCTGATTCCAGAGTTTGGGATGACCTCCATTCCCACACACATTCCCAGCCGTATCCCGGACTCTCCACGCCCCACCCAATTCATTGGTGCCTTTGGAGCAGCCAGACCTCAGCCTCCTGCCCATCCCGATCCTCTCCTCCTCTGCCAACTTTTCCTTGGCGCTCCCATCCCATCAAAATCCCGTTTCGTTCCTGAAAACCCCCAGCTGCCCCATCTCCAGCCCACCAGTGCATCCCAAGTTCGGGCCCTTCCTTCAAGAAGCAGCCACCATTCCATGGAGTCTCCCCATTTCCAGAGATCATTCCCAAGGCGTATCGCTACAGAACAAATACTCCCGGTATTTTGTTGGGAAGAGTTAAAAGGTCAAGTCCTGTTACAATTCCCTGACAGAATTCCCACTTCTCTGCCTATCCTGCCAGCAGAGAATCACCGAATCCTAAAAATGTTTGGACTGGGAGAGACTTTAAGGATCACCTCATTCCAACCCCCTTCCATGGACAGGGGCACCTTCCACTGGAGGAGGTTATATTATGTTGGAATAAAGGATTTTTAAGCAGCAAATTGATTTTAATTAGAGGCAATTCCTTCATTAAACCAATTATCGACAGCTAATCCGATGTGGAAACTCAGCATATTCCTATTTAGAATAAATGGGGAAAAAAGAACATTATGTTTTTTCCATCAGATGAGAATGAGACACGAAAATATTTCCTTCTCTGAAGGCATCTCAAAAATCCCAAAATGTCCTTAATGAACAGAAAATCCTTATTTGGTTTGAGACAAAGGTGATGTTGCTCTAATTCTAAAGGATTTTTAAAAAACCGAAAATATATTTTTAAAACATATTTTTGGTGCTGGAAATAGAAAACCTTCCATTAACAACGCTGGAATGAGACATTTATAAAATTAAACTCTTCTATTTATTGAAACAAAAGTCAAAGGGATTTAATTACATTATTTTAATTGTATAAAAACTTTGGCCTGGTAATTATATTTCCATATTTTCCAGGCGGGAAGCTGAGATTTCCTACGGAAAGTCTGAGGAGCAGAATTGTCTTAACCCTGCGTCTGAACAACACCCGGCACAATCAGAACCTCCTTTATTATCCAGGTTCGGGGCAAAAATATCCAAGGAAAAAAAAAAAAACACATGGTCATAGGGTTTGACTTCACGTGCATCCACAAATAAAAACCTTGAGTGGAAAATAAGTCGGGAAACCTCCCTCATCCCTGACTTTGGGAATGTTCTGTTGGGTCGGTGTTAGACCTTGGACTGGGCACAAGGATCCTGAGATAAGCTGGGATCACAACCACGGAGATCCAGGATTGCCCCAGAGCTTCGGGGATGTAAAACCAAGTTTTATCTGGATAATGCGGCTTTTTTTGGGAAACGGATTGGGAATCACAGTTGGAAATCCTCTGCCACGTCTCTTGTTTTCTCTGCTGATAAGAGATGGAACCTGGGAGTTTCCTTCCAGCTCTTTATGAGATCCTTCCATCCCTGAGAGAGCTCTGGATCCATGGAAACCTCTGGAGTGCGCCTGAATGCTGGGAACGGCAAAGTTATGCAGAATGACCAGAGGAAGAATTTGTTTATGCCTTCAGATTGGCATCAAAAATAAAATAAGATCCTTGGAAGTCCAAAGAGGTAACAGAGAGATCGCAGGATCATGGAATTATGGAATGGGTTGAGCTGGAAGAGACCTCTTGAGGATCATCCCATTCCACCCCTGGCGTGGGCAGGGACACCTCCCATTATCCCAGGGTGCTCCAAGCCCCTTCCAGCCTGGCCTTGGACACTTCCAGGGATCCAGGGGCAGCCTGGATCTTCTCTGGGAACTTGTGCCAGGGCCCAATCACCCTCAGAGGCAGGAATTCCTTCCCAATATCCCACCTGAACCTCTTCTCTCTCAGTGGGAAGACGCTCTCCAGTTCAGTCCCATTCCGGGAAACAAGGATTTGGGAACAGTCCGTGTCCGTCTGTCAGTCTGGAGACACTGCCTGAGCATTGTGTTTGTGGGAATGTTCGGGGGAAGGAATCAGTGAAGAGAGCAAATGAAAAATCCCGGCCTTCGAAACAAGGGATTTAATCCTTGGTCCTTGGTTGTCCAACAGAGCCTGAAGTATTCAAACCCAAAGAAAACCTAAAACCTGCAAGGAAATAAGATGGAAAACAAGGCAGGTCTTTCATCCTGCGTTTTTTGGGGGTTTGGGTTTTTTTTTAATGGTTTGTTTGTTTGTTTGTTTGTTTGGGGTTTTGTTGTTGTTTTGGGGTTTTTTTGGTTGGTTGATTGGTTGGTTTTGGGGGGTTTTGGGGGGTTTGGTTTGTTTGTTTGTTTTGGTTTTTTGTTTGTTTGTTTGGGATTTTTTGGTTTTTTAGGGGTTTTTTTTGGGTGGGGGGTGTTGGTGGTTTTTTGGTGGGTTTTTTTTTTTTTTTTTTTATTTATCAACTATGAATTCCATAAATTCTGACACTGAATTTTGGGATCCAGAACCAGGGAAAGCCTCAGGACCTGCTCTGGAGACAATTTTCCAGGGAATTTTCCAGAACAAAGAGAAAGCTGGGCTCTGCAGTGGATTTCAGCAGCACTCTGGCTCGGTGGGGCACGGTGGGACCTGGCCAAAGGCTGGACTTGATCTTGGAGGTCTTTTCCCACCTTAATGATTCCATAATTATCGCATCAGAGGATGATCAGATCCTCAGTCATCAGAACTCCAAGAGCACGAATTAGTTGGATACTCTGAGGAAATAATGTCTTGACAGATTTTGTCAGGATAAACTCGGTAGCCTGAAGTTTAAACCTTTCAAATTCGGTGTGTCCAACTCCTTGGAGGCTCCAGAATCCTAAATCCTCCCCAGAAAATTGAGTTCCTGTCAGGGGCTTCTTTAACATTCAGGTGGTTTCAGGGTCTTTTTCTCCCTGCGCAACTCCGAGCCAAGCCGAAGGAAGAGACGGAGTCTTCAGGTTTAGTTTTTTCAAGGTTGCATTTTTCGTTTATTTTTTCTTATCTTACAAATTTCTCTCAGTCCAACGAGATGTTTGCAGCTGCACGGACTGCTCACGTCTCCCCCCGAGCTGGGCTGTCCTTAATCTTTTATACTAATTACTACGTGTTCGTTATTTACTATTTCTTACCAATGTCTATCACTATTACTAAAAAGGTCATCTTTACTCTGACCCAATCCTCACAAACCACTTTGTGCCACCGTCACAGCAGAAATGGAGTGAGGGAAGGGGAAGGAAGAAGAAGGAGACAACGCCCCAGATTCTCCATTTTGTCCCCATTCACCCCAATGCTATGAACCTAAAATTGCTATTTTTTCACTCTGTGATAAACTAAACTACTATTTTTCACACTCCCGTGGCCTGCAAACCCTCTCTCAGTGTAGGAAGTTTTTCCCATGGACTGGGATCAAATCCAGTGTCTCTCTGAGCTCTGGGCTGGGGTCTCAGAGCCCCCTGCCCAGGTCCCTGACCCTCCAGGGCAGCCAAAGGAATGCCCTGGACTCCAACAAGTTCCCACTTGGGCAACTCCTGCCTCCAATTAATGGGAAGAAAATAATTTTCCTTGCTTCGCCATCCCTGCTAACATTAAAAACCTGTTTGCATCTCCCGGTGAAACTTTATATAACATTTTAAAGGTCACAGTTTGTCGGTGGACGCCTTTTGTATAAAATATGACTTTGTGTTGGCAGCCCTGTCCTGAAAAACGCTGTTTTCCTGTAACTCCTCTAAGGAGCAGAAAGGACATTAGGGCTGGATCCTGCCTTGGATTTAAAACTAATAATCCCCATCCCACTTTTTGTAAAACTTGTGACTCGTTTCACTCGGCTAATTGAAAAATTCACCTTTTTAAGTGCTCTGCAATTTCATTTTCTTCCAGGACACAAACCCTGAGGATTTATTTTTCGACTCCAAAAACGGGAGGTCAAGACTTTCCCACCGTAAGGAGAATTTTGCTGCTCAAACACAGCAATTGAAGAACACCAGATTATCCCAGAGCCAAATAATCCTGTTTTCCTGGAGGTTTTATCCTCCTTGCTCCTGAATTCATCCAGGTCTGGTGATGGGTTTTGGAGCGTTTTCCGTGGAGATTTACTGGGAAGAGTTTGAGATTAAAAAGGGGGAATAATAAAAGGTATTTGTCCATGAATATGGGGAGTGATGATCCCAACAGGAGCAACAACATCCTGGAACAAAGGAGTGTCAGATGAGGATCTGGGAAGATCCTAAACATGAAATGGGAAAAAAATATCTGTTGCATTCAAATAATTTGTTGGTAACTTTTGAAATTATCAATTATTAGAAGTGGTCCCGTTAACAGGGACAGGGATCTGTAAAATCCAGGATTTCTGTAAGCAATTCCAACTTTAGGAGGAGCAAACACACACGAACGGGAATTAACAAACAGAACCGTGGTCTCCCGGAAACATGAGAATTTGCTTAGATTTCCCTCTAATTTCCAAGTCCAAGCCACCATTCCTCACCACACGACCCCAGTTCCCAATATGATGGAATTCTGGACGTTGGAAGAGATGATCCACCCCAACCCCCTGCTCAGAGCAGCCCACTCAAGGCCGTGTCCAGTTGGGGTTTGATATCTCCAGGAATGGAGATTCCAAAACCTCTGGACAATCTGTCCCAGTGTCCAAACACCTTCCCAGTTAAAAAAAAAAAATCAAAAAAAAAATAAAAAATCAACAAATTCCAAGTCCATGTGGAATTTTGTGCATCATTTCATGCCTCTCGTCCTCTCACTCCTCACGGTGGAATAAAATCTGATTCCAAATCTTTTATTCTCTCTTTATAACTAATTTTTCCCGCTGATAAGAACCTCCTGGACTTTCCTTTCTCCAGGCTGAATTCCCAGTTTTTCCAGCTTCTTTTCATATGACTGATGCTCCCTGAATAACTTTTGTGGCCCTTTGTCGGACTTGCTGCAGCTTTTCCATGTTTTTTTTTCCTGGTCTGGGGAGTTCCAGACGTGTCCTCCCCACTGCTATTATCAGTTTTAGGGAACTAAATTGGAATTAATGGGCAAAATATTGGATCAGTGCACATGGCTTTTCGAAGAGAGCTGCCAAATGCATCCAAAGAAAAGCAGGAAATTGGGATGAGGAGGGTGGAAGAGGGTCACCTACACCAAATTCCACCTGTGGGGAGGAAACCACTCTGCCATAAAACCGCCTGGGATTTTTCCAAACCTCTCCAACGAAGGGATTCCCACATCCTTCCCAGGCAACTACAGCACTCCGCTGTTCCTACTGCTGCCATGGTTTCATTGGAATCTTCCCTCTTGGAGGCTGGGATAACACAGGCACTGCCTGCCAGTTCTATTTCATCCCGGGAAAAGCTCAGTGGGATTTTCAGGAAGAGTTCAGGCCCTAAAGCAAGGATCTCGTTGTGGATCTCGTGCTACCCTCACTGTAAGAACGTTTTTTTGGGGGGTCAACGATACGTTTGGGAATTCCTAAATGGAACAAGCACCTTTTTTTCCTCACCTTGGAATTTAATAATCATTCCATACACAGAATCACGCCTTCACCTGGAAAAACTGGTGAAGTTTTCCGGAATGGATCTCCAGGTGGTTCCTTTTATTTTCCCTGTGGGGTAGAAAAGAGGATTTTAGAGAGGGAGTCTTCCTGCAAGCTTCCCAAGGATGTGTTCCACGGCGCCATGGAATTGTTTGGACTGGAAGGGACTTCTTAAGGATCATCCAGTGCCACCCATTCCACAGACAGGGACACCTCCCGCTATCCCAAGGTGATCCAAACTCCTTCCAGCCTGGCCTTGGGCACTTCCAGGGATCCAGGGGCAGCCACAGCTGCTCTGGGAATTCCATCCCAGCCAGGAATCCCTTCCCAATCTCCCACCCATCCCTACCCTCTGGCAGTGGGAGCCATTCCCTGTGTCCTGTCCCTCCAGGCCTTTTCCCAAAGTCTCTTTCCAACCCTCTTGGAGCCCCTTTATAAACGTAGGGAACTTTCACCATCTCCTCTCTGGGAAATCCTGATGTGAATGTTAAAAGATGATTAACTCGCACTTGATGGTCCTGTTGATGAGACACGTCAGACTGGAATAATAGAAATGGAAATGGAAATAATAGAAATAATAGGAATAATAGGAATAATAGAAAAAATAATAGAAATAGAAATAACTTTTTAAAAGAAATTAAAAATAGAAAAAGAAATAGAAATAATAGAAATAAAAATAACTTTAAAAAATAAAAATAGAAATAAAATTTAAAAATATATTAAAAATAGAAATAGCAATAGAAATAGCAATAGAAATAGCAATAGAAATAAAAATAGAAATAAAAATATAAAAATTAAAAATAAAAATAAAAATAAATCTGTGTGATTTAGGGTGCCAATCAGCCGTGTTGGACTGGGTTTCCCCCACCCAGAAACTTCCTGAAGACATTTGGGACGAGGAGATGCCATCCAAGGGAACCTTCAGGCAGCCCAGGTGGGACAGAGAAAGGCTCGGGAGGGCATCCTCATGGAAGTCAGGGATCCGTGTCCAAACACTGGATCGTGTCAGGCAGTGCCCACACGTTCCCAGTCCTCATCCATTAATGGGATTCACTTTCAGCCAAATAACCTGACCAATCACATCCCACCTATCTACTGATGGAAATTTGGGATTTTTTTTTTTGATAGACAGGAGAAACCACATCAATATTTTATTGTTCAGAACTGCACATGCACTGAATTTTTTGGCACATTCCTGGTTTTTTGGTGGTTTGGGAGACACAGGACCAGGAATTTCAGGGATCCATCAGTGCTGGTGTCTCATGGATTAAAAAAAATAAAAAAATTAAAAAATTCCCAATTCTAGGAGGGGATTTTCTAAAACAGGCAGAAAACCCTTTGGAGTGACTTTTCACTGCCCAACAGCAACATCCATCTCTCCTCAACTGTACCTCCACACGGAAAAGTTGTGTTTAATTGGATTCAGGAGGACCGGCTGGAGGAAGTTCAGATGGGATCCATCCCAGTTAATTACGCTCTCCCTGCCTTTTTGGGAAGCTTAAAAGGTCAGCTAAATATCAAAGCAGATTGTTCTAGGGCTGTTCCCTCTGTCATTTCCAGGTTTAATTCCTCCATTTGAACAGGATTCAGGAGCCCCGTACAAATCCACGGGACAGCGAGACAACAAGAGAATTCCAAAATTAATACAACTCGTCCAAAAATCCGTACACAGCCTGTAGGTAATTTTTAGGGGGGGCTCTCTAGGATAATAATAGGGGCTTTGTCCCCATTTTTGAGGTGAGAGAGGGAGGCCAGAAGCTGATTTTGTGACTTCTCAGAGTTGTGGGAGACTCCACAGCCCGGCGAGGAGATCCATCAAAACCTCCCGAGGCTTTGGAAGACGTGGCAGCTTCGTTTTCCCACTCCACGTGGTCGAGCTACACTTTTTTTTTTTTTTTCCCTTCTTTTTTTATGGAAAACAAGCCTTTCCAGCACGCAGCTGATTTCAGCTACTGGGAGGGTTTCAGCCGGAGCAGATCCTGCCGCAAAAAAAACCTCTCCCGGGAGGGCTGTGGCTTTAATCCTCCTGACTTTCCCTGCCTCTCTCATCTTTCCTCACCACCTCTAATCTGCGCTGCCGCATCTGCAGACGAGAGCCGGCAGAACCCCCGGGACTGAAGGATCGTCCCAGGGAGGAATTCTTTCCTTTGAAAGGCTGGGAAGTGCTCCCCTGGGTGCCGTCACTGAGCTGGAGGCGAAGGCAGATTGGAAGCTCAGGTTATCTCTTGGTGACAGCCTAAACAAAACACAGCAATTGGCAGGGCAGGGAGCGGGGACAGGCAGCGGCTGCCGAGACGGTGAATCTGAATGAGGAACGGCTGGGGAAAAACAGGGATTTTCCTGCGGGAGGAAAAAAAAAAGTAAATAAATCTTGGGAGTTTCACTCCTGTGCATGAGGGCAGCGTCCTCCTGCAAGCAAGGAGGGTGAGAGTACAAAAAGAAAACACCGGGTTTGTGCTCACATTCTGATTAAATGTTTTCCTCTCTGCCGGACTGGAGCTTTATTTCAGCGCCTGGCACCTGGGAAGAAGTGTTACCTCCGGAGATTTTTTTTCAGGAATTAATATTTCTCCGAACCCTCCCTGGCAATTTTAATCCTACTCGTGATGGAATCACAGAACGGTTTGGGTTGGGAAGGGACCTTAAAGATGTTGTGGTTTCAACCCCCCTGCCATGGGCAGGGACATCTCCCACTGTCCCAGGGTGATCCAAGCCTTGTCCAACCTGGCCCTGGACACTTCCAGGGATCCAGGAGCCACCACAGCTACTCTGGGAATCCCATTCCAGCACCTCTCCACCCTCCCAGCCAGGAATTCCTTCCTAATAACCCACCTAACCCTGCTCTCCTTCACCTTAAGGCCATTTCCCCTGGACCCTTCTCGAAATTCTCTTCCCATCCTTCCAGGCATCCCAAATTTTTTTTTTATGGGAAGCAGAAGGATCGCTGTCACTGTGTCTCAGCACTCAGTCACCAGGACAGAAGCTGGAGAGTAAAACCAATGGATAAACCAGGCAAAATCCCTGAAAATATTTGTCCCCTGCTACTTTGAACCTGAAGAAGAATCCGTGATGGAGTATCCTTGCCCTCTCCATAGGTGCTCCTGGCGAACCCGGGCAGCTGGAGCTGCTGGTTTGCTTAGGTGGGAATTCTGCAGGATGTCTGATTTCTAGGAACGGGCATTGTGGATCGGGCTTGTTTGTTTTGGCTCTGTTTCCATGGGGATAAACGCAAGTGGAGTGATTAATTTCCATTCTGTTGCCATGGTTATTAATAATAATGAGGTGATTATTACCGCACTGTAAACCTGACAGCGATTCCAACGCTGCCATAAAAAAAAAATAAAAAAAATAAAAAAAAAAAAGAGAGAGAGGGAGAGAGAGAGAGGGGAGGGGAAGAAAAAAAAGCAACAAGGAAAGAGCTGGAGCTGATCCTGAGCCCGGGAAAATCAGCACTCACACGTTGCCTTCGATGAGAGGTAATGAAATAAAAGATGTGTTCTTGGAGAGCCCGGACTTGCAGACAGAGCAATATTAATAAAACAAGTGATAGATGAGAAGCCCTCACTGACTTCAGCAGATTTGCACCCACCGAGGTTTGATGAGGCCAGCACGAAAGTCCCACCTGGTTCACACGTCCAGTGGAAAATCGGGATGTGCCCAGCATTCCCCGGGTCAGGTTCTCTCTTATTATTTTCACTATTAAAATGTGGCGGGAGCTGCGTGGGTGGGGGTGATGAGTAGAGGGGAGTAAAAATACAATAAGAATAAAAATACAATAATAATAAAATTAAAAAAAAATAATAATAATAAAAAAAAATAACGAACGAGCGGCAGCTCTTCCCCCTGGGTGAGTAATAAGCAACTCCCACATTCCTGGTACCTGCTCAGCTGGCTCTGCCTCCCTGCTCCAAGTGATTTGTATTCCTCCCGGAGACATTGCCATGGTGTTGGAACAACAAGTAACACTCCGCTCATCGGATCGTCCCCGCGGGTGAGATCACATTCCGCGAGGATCCCGCGCTCGGAGCCGGGATGGTTTGCAGGCTTCCGTCCTTCCCGGCCCCGGGGTAGGTGAGGAAAGCTCAGGATTGGCAAATCCCGGCCACTGGGCAGAGTTGTTGTTGTTGTTTCACGGCTGGCTGGGACTCGGCATCAGCCTTCTCGCACAAACCTTGGAACGGCAGGGACAGGATGAGAAAGTGACTGCTTGCGTTCCTCTCCCCAGAGCCACGGCCTGGGCTGCGAGGGCGTGAGTTTTCCGCGTCTCCTTCCCCAAAACAGGGCGAAATTATTTGGTGTATTTGGTTCTTCCTTCCCCACTGCCTCATTTTTGTTTGGGAGTATGGGACCGGCTGTGATGGCGACACGCAAAGAAACCACACGGAGACGAGAGATTTGCAGGGCAGAGAGTTCCTCTGAGAGAGCCCAAGGCTGAGCCAAGGCCGAGAGCCCTTTGCCTGGTTATTTCTGACTTTTTATACACTTGTGGGTCTGGCTGTGGATTGGCTTCTGGAGTTTTCCCCTCCCAGCCCAATGGCCAGACCAACTGTCAGTTACAATTGTTTTCAGGTTAGAAATGTGCACCACCACAGACAGGGAATGAAAAACAAAGGATTTGTTTATGTTACACGCGTGAGAAAAGGCAAAAACTGCTCCTAATATTGTACAGAAGCTAAAAAGACTGACTCAATCTTAGGAACAATCAAAAGGCTTTAAAAAAACTCAGAAAAACCAGGGTGACAACCGACCTTCCCACCCTATTGTTTGCCATCCTTTATCGGGATATTTATTGTTTCTGCCCACTCAGGGACGTCAGCTGTTTGGGGGCTCCTTGGAGGAGTTTAAATTCCCCACATTCAGGTGGTTTTAGAGTCTTTTTTGCCCTCTGCAAAGCTCTGAGCCAAACGCAGGAAAAGACGGAGTCTTCAAGGTCGCATGCTTTGTGTTTATTAGTTCTTATCTTACAATTTTCTCAGTGTCCAGAAGATGTTTGCCGCGGCTCGGACATCTGGTGACTCCCCCTGAACTGGGCAGTCGTTATCTTTTATACTAATTGCTACGTATTCGATATTTACTATTTATTACCAATGTCTATCACTATTACTAAAAAGGTCATCTTTACTTTGATCCAATCCTCACAAACTACTTTGTGCCAACGTCATTGCAGAAATGGAGTGAGGGAAGAAGAAAGAAGAAGAAGGAGACAAATTCAAATTCTCAAATTCTCCATCTTGTCCCCATTCACTTCAATGCCAAAAATTCAAACCCACTGTTTTTCTCACCCTGTGATATACTAAACTACAATCTTTCACACTCTTGTGGCCTGCAGTGCAAGAAGCCTCTCCCATGAAATCAAATCCAGTGTCCCTCTGAGCTCTGGGCTGGGGTCCCAGAGCCCCTTGCCCAGGTCTCTGACCCTCCAGGGCAACCAAAGGAATGTTCTGGACTCCAACAATTTATTTGCCTTTGGGCATTTGCCTTTGGGCAAATAAAATCCACGGCCTGGCCGCTTCCCAGGTTTCCTGATCTGCTGAGGTGGCTTCCAAGGGAACGGGGCAGCAGAGCAGCACTGGCTGCCAAACTCTGCCACAGAGCCAAGGTGGAAAATTAAAAAGTCTTGGCTGCGGAGGGGTTTCGAAGCAAAACGGGGCTGTCAAGGGTTTTCTCCTCCAAACAGGAATCCCCGTTCCCAGAGGGCCCCAGCACGGGTTGGGTCGGGGCAGGGAGGATGTGCGTTGGTGTCATCACAGTTCCGTGGGTGAGATTTTCTGCAGGGAAAGGAAAGGGGAAGCGTGAGGCCTGGGGTTTGGGATAAAAGGAGTCTGCACCGTCCTGTAGGGAAAATCCCTCTGGGAAAAGCCATAAAGGAAACAGGAGTCCTGCAGCTTCATTCTGATAGAGGGAAAGAGGCCACTGGGTTTTCTGTCTAAAAGTTTCCGAGGCAGGCAGATTAAGGGCGAAACAAATCAAAAAGGTGTTTATAGCAGTACTTAGAGCGGGATCATCACTTGTCAAGATGGGCCCGAAACTTGAAAAGCGTGGAAAATAAACTCCAGGATCATGAAGGAGCTTTGGTTGGAAGGCACCTGCCAAATCACCTCATCTGGAGCAGCAGTGCAACCTCCCACCGGGACAAATCGCTCAGGGACGAGCAGAAGAAATTCCGGTTTTAAACCATAAACACCGCACCGAGATTAAATCCCCGGGAACGTGAAATGAAATGTAGGAAATATTTCCAAAAGCTGAGTGCAAAGCGCCTCTCGGGACATCCCCACACACACACACACGCGCGTGGGGAGGAGAGCACGCACTGCACCGCCTTTACACGCTCTTGTAACCACAACACCCTTTGGCTGGGGAGCGCACGGAAACGGGAGAAACTCCCAGCGAGTTCGGTCTGAAGGAGAAGGAAAGGAAAGGAAAACAATAAAAAAAAAATTAAAACCCCAAGTTCCGGAGCAATCCTGAGCACAGTCCTCCCTCCGGCGGGGATGGGGAGAGAAAGAAAAAGGAGGAGGGGGCGAGAGGAGTTCGTGGTTAGAGGGGAGCTCCCACCCATTTCCTTTCCTTGCCCTTCCCAGGCATGTCAGAGCCGGGAGCCAAGACAAATCCAAGTCTCCCGAGCCCGCAGACGGACGGACAGACAGACAGACAGACAGCACCGCTCTCCGGGAGCGAGCCCAGCCCAGCAGCAGCGGGGGGGAAACATGGACAAGGGGGCAGTGCCCTCTGCTGCCAAAGCACCGGTGTGGATGTGGAGGATTTCCAGGAGAAAAGGGAGGGATGGGGCCTCTGGGAATTTGGGAATGAACAGCTGGAGCAGGGAAGGGGAGCGTGGTGCAGGTGAGGGCAGCAGGGGTCACCTGAGCGCTCCGGACCCCAGAGGTGAAGGGGATCTGAGGATATCCGAGTCCCTCACTGCTCTGCTCCGATGAGTTTCCATGAGCTGGGATCCTTGTCCATCTTTGGATTCCTCCAGCTGGAGTCTTTGGAGCTGGGATCTCCTTGCTGGAGAGACCCCAGAGCTGAGTTTTGACACCCAAAGGTGGTGGCACAACCAAAGCTGTGCCTCTGGGTGGGATCCTCACCTCTGCTGATTCCTCAGGAGGGCTGAGCTGGAACAGAGATGGGACAGAGCTGGAGAATAAAGCAGAGATTTATTGAAAGGCCTTTAAGGATCCACCTTGGGCAGGACAAGAGCCTGGACAGGGACACACCCAAGGTGGGACCAAAATGGGCACAAAATGGTCACAAAATGGTCACAAAATGGACACAAAATGGGCACAAAATGGACACAAAATGGGCACAAAAAGGACACAAAATGGACAAAAAATGGACAAAAAATGGACACAAAATGGACCCAAAATGGACACAAAATGGTGACAAAATGGACAAACAGTCACGAGGTCTCACACTTTGATAAGTCTTGGGTCCATTTGCACATTGGGGTTGAATTGTCCAATTCCAGCTCCAGGTTCTCCAGTCCCATCCTTCTTGTTTTCTCCCTCCAGCCACCGTTGTTTGTGCTTTTGGGCTGAACACTTGTCCCAGCTGTCCTTGGTGTGCAGCAGGAGCAGGATTTGTTTTGTGTGGCTGCTGTGTGCAGAGAGCTGAGTGAGCCTGGATGTGAGCTCAGAGCTGCACCCTGGGCACCACGGAATGGGAAACACAGGGAAGAGAAAACTGAAGGCATTACTTTGTGATGCTGTGGGCCAGAGCCAGAGCTGGGCTTGAGCCACAGCAGCTCCCCAGGGAAACAGAGGGTGAGTGAGAGGGGTGTGAGGAAGCTGCACCTCTTCGACACCTTCCAAAAAAAACTCTCAAGGAGAAGAGCAACCCTTGCGAAGGAAAACTGACAAAACTCCAGCGGCGGGGCTGGAGCTGCTGCTGGAGGAACCCAGGAAGGGCTGAACTGCACAAGAGCAGGTTCCTGTCCCCATTTGGGGTCACCACACCGAAATCAGGGGCTCTGCCACCTATTTTAGCCCTCTGAGTGCTCCTCATGCATGAAAATGGAGCCTGAATCCACCTGCCAGAGAGAAATGGTGTGTGGAGGAGACCATGAGATGTCCCCTCCTCCTGTTCCAGGTGTCCCCCGTGGGGCTCTCTCAGTGTCACCAGTCTCCATCCCCTCTCTGCCTCAGCCCACACCTTCCCTCTTCACATCAGGAGCCTCCTCAGTGCTGTTGGAATATTCCCGGGAGCTTTCTCCCTAATAGATGTCCATGATCTGAAATAATAAGGATAATAACGGAAATGATTCTCATATAAAAATGAAAACTTACCTGAGTATGAGCAGCATCTTGTTGACAATATTGTTTATTTGGGCTTTAAGACTTAGACTCACATTTTCAAGGCTTTTTTTTTTTTTCTTGGCGCCTGAGGAATCCGAAGTTTCCTCCAGCAGGTTTTTGGCACACAGCCCCTCCTTTGGGATTTGAGAAAAACAGCAGTTATTTGGAGAGGGTTTTAGATAAGTCAAAAAGGGAAATTGAGGAAAATGAAAAGGAAAATGAAAAGGAAAAGGAAAAGGAAAAGGAAAAGGAAAAGGAAAAGGAAAA
>JAIXNV010000045.1:7954939-7973872 GCA_020917445.1 Riparia riparia
TGGGCTCGTGTCCAGCCTCTGTTGACCAAAACCCCCAACTCCTTTCCTTTCCCCCTGGGCACATTCCAGCCCCTTTTCCACAGCCTGTAATGATGATGTGGCAAAAAAAAAAAAAGAGGTGGATCTTATTCCTGACTGTGCTTACACATCCCTGGATCCCAGGCCTGCCCTAACATCTCTCATCTGCAGTAAAAAATAGATTTTCACCCAGACAGAGCCGTGAGCAGGTTTGTGGTGCTTGGCACTCGTCCTGACATGTCCCTTGCTGCCACAGCCATGGGGGATGAGTGACATAAAAGCCATTTTTGCCAGGTTTTCACTCCTCCCATCCTCTGGGAGCTATTCTTGGATGGGTCAGTGCAGCCAAAGCTCGGTTCTTCTGTACCAGCAAACTCATGGGTAAAAAAAAAAAAAAAAAAAAAAGGCTTGATTGTATCAGAGACTGCAGCTCCGGGAACTTTATCTCCAAAACCATCCCCTGCGAGAGGCAATCCCAGGAATTCTGGGGTGTGCAGCAGGGAGTTTGGTTTAGCGTAAACTTACAGGGAAGAGGGGGCTGCTGGATTGGCTGGAGCTTCCTTCCCTGTGAAAAGGATTCTGTTCAAAACGCTGAGCAATCCATTGCACAGCAGCTCCTGGGGGCTATTTCGGGAATAGACTCCGTTGGCTCCGTGGAATTTTTTCCAGGCTGAGAACCATCACCTTCTTTTAGCTCCGCAGAAAGAAAGCGCCTTTAAGGGTGATGTTTTCTTCACAGAAACAGCCAAGAGATAATGCCAGGGCAAAAATCCAGGGAAAAACAGACAGACCTCCCTGCAGAGGGACGCGGTGGGACTTTTGGGGACGATGCAACAGCCCTGCATTGCCACCTCTGTGCTGATGTAAAGTCGTTTTCCCTCATTTAATTATCATAATTTAATTGCCTCAGCCCGGCAATCACTGCTGGTGCAGGGAATGGTTGGACTTTGGAATCCTTTGGGAACAGATTCACGGAGTGGTTTGGAATTTGGGAGAGGTGTTTTAGCCCAAACACAATGACTTGAGCAGGGACATCGTCAACGCAATCAGGGCTTTTATTCAGAATGTTCATCAGGGCTTTTATTCAAAGCCTGATGAAGTCACAGCTGTTGTGAGCACGGAAGTTAAAACTGAAAGAGAAGATTGTGTGCCCTCAAACGCAAAAAATCCGATCTTTCAGAAAAGATCTTGGTGTGATTTTGGCCCAATTTTTGCTTTACAAACCAGCTCCTGGTCATGGTTCAAGAGGGATCAAGGTCCAGGGGCCATTCCCAGCTGGTTTCAGGCATCCACAAGGATTTAGAGGTGGAGACAGGATCATGTCAGGGGATGCAAGTCATGATGACATCGTGTCTTGAAGCGCTAATTAGAGTAGAGGAGATGAAAAATCAAAATGAAACCAAAAACCCGACCAAAAAAACCCTCACATTTTGCTGTTTTAAAACTCCGGATCAGTTAAAGTCAGTGAGAAGGAAATTTGCAGATTTCATTGAATAACTGATAAAATCAGGTTGCAATAATTCTGTTTTCTCTTTAGAGCTCCTGCTCCCTTTGAGGACCCCTTTTCATAGAGCTGGTCAAAAAAATCTATCCCTGATGAAACCTTTTCCTTACAGGAAGTGTGGCTTTTATCTAAAACCGACAAAGTGAATAGCATCAATGATGAAATGTCTCAACTTTCCAGTGTGATTCTTTCTGACTTCTCAAGTGTTTCAATTCCAGCCCAGGGGTTTAAACGTCCTGCAGGGGATGAGCTTTCTCTGGGGCAGGGATTACAGAACCCCAAATCCCTGAGGGGGAACTCTCAACCCCAACACAAAGGGCAAACAGCATCTCCCTGCAATCAGCCCCAGGGCCATCAAAGCTTTAAAGGTGCATTATTCAAAGAATAAGGTTTAGAACTGGCCCAAAATTCCAGGTTTAGGGCTCTTAAACTGGGACAATTCTCATCCTAACCTGCTGTGTTTTGACTGTTTCAACTGGGGTGATCCCTAGAGAGAAGAACAAATCTGCGCCCAAATTAGGCTTAAAGGTCTTAATTTTGAACTCTTGAAATTAGCAATGATGAGCCCTTGTCTCCAGCTCCTCTGAAGCCTCTCAAACTGAGACATTTTAATTTAGTCACTCCTAATCACTGAGGCCTTGGAGCTGATCCCACAGAGAGCAGATTCCCAGACTCACATCTCCACGGACACCTGGATTTGGTGGGGTTTTTTTCATGGATCTGTGATTTCCAAGGTATTTTTCACACCTCCACCAGAGACACCTCCCTTCTCACCGCAGGGGGTTGGAGTGAGACAATTTTTAACGTCCCTTCCAACCCAGACCACTCTGGGATTCCACAGCAGTTTGAAAAATTTGCTTCCTGTGTTTTTAACTTGCAGTTTCTCCACTTTGGCTCCTCGATGCCTCCATCCAGATGGTCCCAGTCACGGGAGGACAGCTTAAGCCCCTCTCAGACTAATTGCTTGATTGATTCACCCTGGCTTAAAGTATCTAATCCCAGGCAGGGTTTTCCAGTATCCCACCCATGTTGGAATATTCCTCCCGTGGCGTCGAAGAGGAGCCGATGTTTTCCTTCCGTATCACCCGTAATCATTTCGTGTGAGTTCTCCGCCGCCTGCGGAATCCTCTCTCCTTCTTCCATTATTTTTTTACACCTCTTTCCCTGACGCTTTGTGTGTGGTGGCTCCAGCCCAGACCAGAGAGGGAAGGCTCGTTCCCGTGTCTCCAGAATCCCGTCGAGGTTTGGATCTCCCACATGGGATGGGAATAAATTTTGGAAGGGAAAGCTCTCCACGGCTGCGACACGCAGTGAAAAAAAGAACCTCGGCAACGTTGGCACCACTCTGGGTGCAGCTCAGCTTCACAACCCAGACGGGGGAGAGCTGGAATCGTATCCGTGTTCGTCTGGCTGGACCTTCAGGACACACAATATTCAACGTGGATAAAGTCGGAACAAGTTTAGGATGAGCTCGCCTCGGTTTTTCCGTCGTTCCCAGGGTTTGTTGCAGCCACTCTGCAGATTTTAAGGGAGGCATCTGCAGCTCCCAGCTAAAATTTTTTGATTTAAATGCTCACAACTTTATTAAAAGTAAAACTCTGCGTATTGAACTTTTTCCATCCCATGGATTCCCCCTGTTCCCAAGGATTTCGTGACCCTTAGTGGGTATTGAAAGCTCTTTAAAAAAGACTGGCAGCAACATTTTCTGATTAAAAAAATGTTTTTAAAATGTTTTTTAGTTTAAAGACGGGATCTGGGATGGCTCTACCATTGCAGAAAATTCATTGTACTTTTTAAAGAGTTAGGGAAAAAAAATATGGGAATAACTCCCAGCATGGGAATAAGGCAAGGCAATCCTTTTTTCTAAGTCAGAGTAACACTGGGCTTTTTTTTTTAAATAAAACTCATTAACAGAATAAATTTTTTTTTATTTGCATATTTTTATCCATAAAATGAAAATATCCACGCATCAAATGTCACATCACCGTCCATGCAACGAATTCCTAACTTTTCCTGCTGCTGGCACTGTTCAGAATTCCTGTTTGATTCCCAGGCATCCTCATAATCAACATTTATTTGGGAAAAATTCCAGCGAGGAAGGAAAAACGAGTGACAACTTCTGACCACTCACCACGGCCTGGAAGAGTGTTGGAGCTTTAGGGATGACAAGTCAGTTTTCCTTAATCCAAGTTAAAAATAACCCCTAAAAAAATGGATTTTGAAGCTAAAGAATGGACTTTCTTTCACTTCGACCGGAAAAGATTGGGTGGGAAAAAAATATTTCACTGCAAAATTTTATTTTTAAGGAATATTTTCGTCGATTTCCTTTTGAAAAGCAGCTTTTAAAAGAGGCAAATATTTTTTTAATTCGAGTAAGTTCTGTTCAGTTTCAGGATGTTGCCCGGAAAGGGAAATTTTCAAATAAATATTTAGTGAGGAGCCGTTGCTTTTTCAGCTGAGGAGTCAAAGACTGGAGCCTTATTCCCAGGAATTTTTTGCGGGATGACGTTATATTATGTCACTGCACTGTCAGGAGCCAGCAATTCCGCGGATTTTAAGGAAGACAGAACCCCATAGCTGCACCCTTTTAGCTGACCCCGACCACACACCATGGACCTTGGAATCACCCTTTGGAATTAGGTAATTCCAGCCCTCTGAGTCGCCTCCTTATGTCCCTGCCGGACCAAGGAAATGGATGGCTCGGCTCACAAATCACTGGAATGACTTGGAAAACTCCTGGAATCCTGGCAAAGCAGAGCTGAGCGAGGCGTTTTGTGCTTTGGGCAGCAGGGCAAGCATAGGAATTACTGTGGAAAACTCGGGATTTATGGAGATGGAGTTATTGCGATTATCCAGCATCTGATCGCTGTCAATATCCCACCTATGTCCCAAAACTTTGGGAAGCCCTTTTCCCACAGCTGCTGCGAAACCCCGGAAGGCAGCAGGGAGGTTCCAGAGAGGCTGTGGCTGCCCATGGATCCCTGGAAGTTCTCGGGACCAGGTTGGATGGGGCTTGGAGCAACCTGATCCAGGGAATTACTTCCCTGTCCTCGGCAGGGGTTGGAACAAGGTGATCTGGAAGGTCCCAAACCATCTGGGGAGTCTGGGATTTCCTTTTCTTTCTCAACACAGGGAACCGAATTAGAAATTAATAAGTTCCTTTACACAAGCGTCCACTTCTCCACGAAACTCGTGGAAGGGCTCCATCCAGGGAGCTACCCCTGCATGCAGGGTAGAAACCAGCAGGATTTATAATCCATCGTAAATAACCCCTGTTCCTTCGGCTGCCTTTTCACCCCAACAGGTTGATGGAATGGCACTGAAAAAGATCCCAGACAAAATATTCACAGGATTCATCCCAAGGTTTATCTCAATACTTTTATTTTTATATTCTCAAAATACATGGAAACAAAATTTGTTAATTTCATTTTTAGAGGCCAGCTGGATATCTTCAAATTTTTCACCTTGGTTAAAATAAGACCCAATGGTTAAACTCATGCACTGAAATATTTTCAGAAAACCATCACTGTAAATAGGCAAAATGAATAAAAATATGTATCATTATCCCTAATTTTTTTACTGTCTCTTTGAAAAATTAACATTTTAACCATTGTCACAGGTAATGTGATCTTGAATCAGGATCTTGAGCTTATCGTAATCTGTCTGGAGCCTTATTTATCCCTTTAAAAAATCTATTTTTAGACTAAAACCCACATATTCCTGAGAGTAACCTAAAGCATCACCTGCAATATTTTTCCCAGAATTTTGTCCACGAAAAGAAAAAAATCCCACAAAGGGCATTTAGCACAACGGTTGTAGGCTGAATATTTTTCGCACTCAAACCTATGCGGAAGTTGCGCAACACAAACCCATTTCTTTCGGAAAGGGAGAAAAATCGGGATTTGCTGCCACGAACCAGCTGGAAGTGAGAGGAGCAGTTCCTAAACTTCAGTCAGCTCTGTTCAGTCAGCTCCTAAACTTTAGTCAGTTTCGATTAAAAAACACGAAGGGTTTTGTGATTATAAACCCCATCCGCGGCGTTTATTATTAAACTGTAAATTATTCCCGGCAGGAATCCTTTTTTCCATGATTTTGTTTAACACCTATCCAATGGAGCTCCTTCTCCTGCTTAAACCCTCGGGTCCGATTGCAACGCAAACAAGGCGCGGCTTAACAATGCCGCTGGGTTTTTCCTGGGAACGTGCCATGAGGAACAGCCACGTGGGATAAATCCCTCCCCAGCGTCAATCCCGGGCTCTTCCAAGCGGGAAAAGACAACAAAAGGTGTCCCGGAAAGAAGTTTGTGGGATTGGTTTCCAAGATAACAACAGAAAATAAGCCCGGAGGTGTTTTTAAACGAGACCTCAAGGCCCGCGGGTGGTCACGGCCACCTCGGCCAGAGTTTCCATGGATCCACGGGATGCGTGTGGTTTCCCTGAATAATGGAGCGTTGGTGGAGCGAGGCGGAGATTAACTAATCTCGGGTGTGTCTTCCCAGGGAATGTCACGGAAGGAGAGACGGGCCGGGAACGGGAGCCGCGAGAAGAGGAGCTGAAAGGGAGGGGTTGCTCCAGGAGACAAGACGCAATTATCCAAATATTCCCTTCTGGCCTCGGAGTGGAATCTCTCCAGGACAAGGAAAATGTTTAAAGTGGTTTAGTGGAGACAATCGCTCCTCTGGGATTTATTCCATGATTCTCCCTTTATAGCTCTTTTTCATGGATAATCCTGGTGGTGACCTAACTGGAAAACCCTGACATTTGTTGTCTTTAAACCACCTGGGAAAAGCTGCTGGAAAAAAAGAGAACGGATTTCTTAGGGAAACCATAACAATAAAAAACTGCTCAGCGATTCTTTCCCTTTCTGAAAGCATTTTCTGGTGAAAAAAAAAATGGATGCTCCACCACAAATTTACTTTTTTTCTTAGTTCAATATCACATTTCAGTAAAAAAATGTTGTGTTTGTGTGTGTTTCTTCTTTTATTGTTATTTAATTATTATTTTTACCAAAATCATTAAGCCTGGCCTGGCCTAGCACTTCTCATCACTTGGATGCTCCGAGGAATTGAAGTTTACATTGGAGAGCTCTACTTTTTCTTGGTGTTTCCAACGAAGATTTCTGCAATTCCAAAATTAAGGAGACACGAGTAAAGACAATTAATTTTGCAAGGAGTCCTGAAAAAGTTGCTCTGATTTTTTTTTTTTTTTTTTTAATAGACGAGAGAGGGCTTCCACTCCTCTCTTTGGTTTTGTGACTTCCACAGGTTCTTGTGAAAATCCCACCCACCGGACCTGCGGAATTACGGAGAGATTTTTCCATTAATCCTAGAAAAGCACGAGCCTGAACCCCACCTATATCCAATGTCAACCCGTCATTCCATTTCCTCCAAAACCCCCAGGTGACATCCATGGTTACATAATTCATGCATATTTATAGCCCCCTGTCAATCAGCCACTTATAAATTATTGGCATGGAAAAGAAAGCAATTTTTTTTTTTTTCAGGATAGCGCGGTTTACTTTTAGCTCCAAAAAGATCCAGGACTGCGAGTTCTCGGAGAACAGCGTTTGAAGAGAACTCCGGGCGCGTGGACTCCATGGGAAAATTCCGTCTGTAGTGTTTGGAGAAATAAAAATGTATCAGCGAGATAAAAATCAGAAGATTTATCAAAACTCTTCAGACAGGAAAGCAAATTTGGGCTCCAGGAGCCATTCTGGTGTTAGTTCTTATATGCTGGGCCTTCAAAAGTAAAAATTTGAATTTAAAAAAATAGAATAATGAGAAAAAAACTGTGATTAAACCGATTTGGCATTCAGGCCACATTCAGGAGGGGAAGGGATCAGTCAGAATGGACTGAAAAATAAAAGAAATTACTTTGATTATTGAATTCATTTTGATTTTTGAAATGAATGATCAAAATATGACTTGGCTGTACTCTGCATGATTTCATTACAAGCTGTTCTTCACTAAAAAATTAAGCTCTCAGAAGAATCACAGAGGCTGGAAATTCAGGAAAGATGTAGGAAAGGGTTTTTTTGGTTTTTTTTCCCAGGAGAATTTTCAGGACCAGACAGAAGAATGATGCCAGAAATAAAACTTCATCACACTTAAACAGATCCAGAATTAAAACCCTGAGGAATTAAAGGTATTCTCAAATATATTTTGTTCATTTATTTGAGAAGATGTTAATTCCTTGAAAAAAATCTTGAATCTTCTCCCGATTCATGCAGGAAAATTAAGGATTTGAACTGAGCACCAGTTCCTGTGAGTGCCCAAACCCCCTGGCTCTTTAGGATCCATGATTTTCTCTTTTTCCCTCTCTCAGTTCCTCATTTTTGTTATATTTTAATTTCTTGAAGTCCCTCATTTTCCTTCCCAGCTGGCAGGAAAAAGAATTCTCAACCTGTCGATGCCTTTTCCCATTGCCCAGTACTGATTAATTATTAATAAATTATTATTAATTATTAATAAATGTCCAGGTTTCCCAAAGATCAGATGGCAACAACATTCCTGGGGTTCTCCTCCATTGTTTCAGCTGTCCCTGAGTTCTTCCGGAGTGGTGTCACATGATTTTTATAAAACACCTGTGAAGACATTCAGAAAATTTGATAAAATATCCTTGAAGGCGGTCTGTGAACAAAGGGAATGAAAGAAAACTACTCCATGAAGAGAAAAGGCTAAAAAACAAATTATGCTATGGAAGAAGAAAGTTAAGATGTTCAAAGAGGGAGAAAAGTGGGAATAATTATTTGTTTCAAACAGAAACAAGGGGAATTCATACCAAAAAGAGCCCAGATGCGTAGAAAGAGTAAGGAAAACAAACAAACAAACAAAAAAAAGAGATTAAAATAAATAAAAGCTGGCATAAAACCAATTAAATGTCTCACTACAGACAGTAGCGGGTTTGTAGCTACAGCAGGAGCTGCCAATGCCCACATCGATTTTATTGGAGCTCTTAACACTGTCTCACATGACGTTCTCAGAAATAAACATAGAACGGATTAAATACCACGAGTTGGAGGGGAAAAAAATGCTGGAAAACCTGGAGGGAAAATAGGTACAAATGGAAATTTCTAGTGAGTGAGTTCGGCCGGGGAAATTCCTGACAATGAATAAGGAGAGGCGATGAATCGTCATCATCATCATCATCATCACCATCAATAAAATCATCTCCAGTATCATCGTCATCATCATCAATAAAATGATCTTCAATATCATTGCCATCATCATCATCACCCTCAATAAAATCATCTTCAGTATCATCGTCACCATCATCATCATCATCTCCATCAATAAAATGATCTTCAATATCATCGTCATCATCATCGTCATCAATAAAATCATCTTCAATATCATCGTCATCATCACCATCATCATCATCGTCATCATCACCATCAATAAAATCATCTTCAGTATCATCATCACCATCATCATCATCATCATCACCATCAATAAAATCATCTTCTTCAATATCATCATCATCATCATCATCATCATCACCATCAATAAAATGATCTTCAATATCATCGTCATCATCATCATCATCACCATCAATAAAATTATCTTCAATATCATCGTCATCACCACCATCATCATCACCATCAATAAAATCATCTTCAATATCATCGTCATCATCACCATCAATAAAATCATCTTCAGTATCATCGTCACCATCATCATCATCGTTGACATCATTGCCATCATCATCATCATCGCGGAGGATTCAGAGTAGAGGAGGAAAGAAAAGAGTTCAGATTTTTGATAGCAGGGATGGATCAACACAAAATTTTCATGATCTGGTTGTTTATCCAGAAAAAAAAAAATTTAAAAAAATAGGATGAAGTCAGGAAGGACAAAGAGAAGAGGGTGTGGGGAGGTGAGGGTAAAAATCTCTACAATATATGAGATACTCAGAAATCATTTTCCCAAACTCCCGTAGAGAAGGTTCTGGGGGTTCCAGTGGATCAAAACTGACTGAGAGCCAACTTCCTTTTCCTGTCACCAAAGGAAAAGAGCATCTGGGAATGTGTGGACCAATATCTCTTAGGAACAACCCGGGAACAGCAGGTTCTGTCCTTTTTTTCCTTTTAGAATCACAGAATGGTTTTGTTTGGAAGGGAATTTAAGGATCATCTCATGCCAACCCACACCCATGGGCAGAAACACTTCCCACTGTCCCAGGGTGCTCCAAGCCCTCTCCAGCCTGGCCTTGGGCACTTCCAGGGATCCAGGGGCAGCCACAGCTGCTCTGGGAATTCCAGCCCAGCCAGGAATCCCTTCCCAATCTCCCACCCATCCCTGCCCTCTGGCAGTGGGAGCCATTCCCTGTGTCCTGTCCCTCCAGCCCTTGTCCCCAGCCCCTCTGCAGCTCTCCTGGAGCCCCTTCAGGCCCTGCCAGGGG
Source organism: Riparia riparia (assembly GCA_020917445.1). Lineage (NCBI taxonomy): Eukaryota > Metazoa > Chordata > Aves > Passeriformes > Hirundinidae > Riparia > Riparia riparia. Next base: position 7,964,861 of record JAIXNV010000045.1, read on the forward strand.
CTCGGAGCTCTCCCTGTGATGCCTTGGGAATGCTGAGCTGGAACAGAGACTGGACAGAGCTGGAGAATAAAGCAGAGATTCATTGAAAGGGCTCCAGGATCCACCTTGGGCAGGACAAGAGCCTGGGCAGGGACACACCCAAGGTGGAACCAAAATGGGCACAAAATGGACACAAAATGGACCCAAAATGGGCACAAAATGGACACAAAATGGTCACAAAAAGGACACAAAATGAGCACAAAATGGACACAAAATGGACACAAAGTCGTCACAAAATGGGCACAAAATGGACACAAAATTGGCACAAAATGGTCACAAAATGGGCACAAAATGGACACAAAATGAGCACAAAATGGGCACAAAATGGACACAAAATAGGCACAAAATGGACACAAAATGGACCCAAAATGGACCAAAAATGGACCCAAAATGGACCAAAAATGGACCCAAAATGGGCACAAAATGGACACAAAATGGGCACAAAATGGACACAAAATGGATCCAAAATGGGCACAAAATGGACACAAAATGGACAAACACTCACGAGGTCTCACACTTTGATAAGTTTTGGTCCATTTGCACATTGGGGTTGAATTGTCCAATTCCAGCTCCAGGTTCTCCAGTCCCATTCTTCTTGTTTTCTCCCTCAGCCACCGTTGTTTGTGCTTTTGGGCTGAACACTTGTCCCAGCTGTCCTTGGTGTGCAGCAGGAGCAGGATTTGTTTTGTGTGGCTGCTGTGTGCAGATCCCACCAACACCCACCACGAGGCTCAGCACCACTCCTCCGGGCAGCACAGAATCCATAAAACTCCAAAGCCAAAACCCAAGGCATCACCCAGAGCCTTCTCTTCTCCAGGTGAGCACCCCCAGCTCTCCCAGCCTTTCCTCATGGAAGAGATGCTCCCTCAGTGACAGCATTTCCGAAGATTCCCTCATCCCATTGACTGGGGAACAAAGGATGAGTTTTCATGACAGCACCTCCCACGACTCTGATGCCAAACCCCAAAGCTTTCCCAGCAGGACAGGAGATCCAAAGGAAAACACTGGGCTTTATTTTTAAGTGGGATCCAATGTCTCTGCAAGGGACCAAGGCAAACACTCAGCTCCCAGCTCCTGAATTTGTAGCTATGGAGAGTCTGGATCTGGATTTCATGGCTCAGCCCTCCTCTAGCTGTGACTTTTAACGCTGCCGTGAAAAAAATCCAACATTCCATCTGCTGTATGCAAATCTCTCCTTATATTTTCCTTCGGAGACCTCCAAATGCTCCTAAAGCAGCCGAGCCTCTTCCTGAAGAATGCTGTTTATGCTTCGCTCCGCGCAGTTCCAACTCGATCCACGTCTCCACGTGGGACGCCGGAGTGGGAATGTAAACAGGCTGGCAGGTTTTATTGGATCACCTTTTACTGGGAGGAGAAATCCCCGCACACCACCGACAATGATTCTTTTTACCCCGGCCCCCCTCACTCACTCTGGGTGTCCTTGACAGCCAAAATTTGCTCCTACTTGGAGATTTTTTTTTATTTTCCCCTCTCCCACTGTGATGAAGTTTACCCACCGTAGCTCGTGTTGCCACCTGGATCATGGAATCATGGAATGATTTGGTTTGGAAAGGACCTGAGAGATAAATTTTTTCCAACTCCTGCCACGGGCAGGGACACCTCCCGCTATCCCAGGGTGATCTAAGTGCCCAATCTCATCTTGGAGACTTCCAGGAATTCAGGGGCAGCCACAGCTGCTCTGGGAATTCCATCCCAGCCAGTAATCCCTTCCCAATCTCCCACCCAGCCCTGCCTTCTGGCAGTGGGAGCCATTCCCTGTGTCCTGTCCCTCCAGCCCTTGTCCCCAGCCCCTCTCCAGCTCTCCTGGAGCCCCCTCAGGCCCTGCCAGGGGCTCAGAGCTCTCCCTGTGATGCCTTGGGAATGCTGAGCTGGAACAGAGACTGGACAGAGCTGGAGAATAAAGCAGAGATTTATTGAAAAGCCTTTAAGGATCCACCTTGGGCAGGACAAGAGCCTGGGCAGGGACACACCCAAGGTGGGACCAAAATGGACTGTCCCAGGGTGCTCCAAGCCCTCTCCAACCTGGCCTTGGGCACTTCCAGGGATCCAGGGGCAGCCACAGCTGCTCTGGGAATTCCAGCCCAGCCAGGAATCCCTTCCCAATCTCCCATCCATCCCTGCCCTCTGGCAGTGGGAGCCATTCCCTGTGTCCTGTCCCTCCAGCCCTTGTCCCCAGCCCCTCTGCAACTCTCCTGGAGCCCCTTCAGGCCCTGCCAGGGGCTCGGAGCTCTCCCTGGAGCCTTCTCCTCTCCAGGGGAACATTCCCAGCTCTCCCAGCCTGGCTCCAGAGCAAAGGGGCTCCAGCCTTGGGAGCAGCTCTGGGGCTCCTCGGAATTCATTCCAGCAGATCCCCAGGCTGTGAAGGCTCTCACACAGATCCAGCGTTGTCATGGCCAGCTCCAGCCCCTTTGGAATAACAACCTCAGCATCCAAAACCTTCTGACTCCGGATTACAGCAGTGGGTGCTGCCGAGGACGGAGGACAGAGGATAAGCTGGCCTTCATTCCTCCTCCCCCACTTTCTCCCCTTTTCCATGGGAAGAGAACTCCAGCAGGGATGAGGCCAGGAATCGGTGGCCTTTTATCGGCTTCCATTTCCGCAACGTACCTTTAATATCCAAAAAATATCTGGTTGAAATTCATCATAGTTATCCAGCATCGTCCCTGGAGGGACAAAAAAAACTGCACAAACTCGGTCATGGATTTCATCTTCAACCATTGCTTCTCTTGTTTTGTTGCCTTTGGTTTGAGCTGTCCAATGCCCAGATTTCTACTTCTACAGAGAATTCTTCTGATAGTCCAGTTCTTGTTTCCACAACAACCACTACCACCACAAAAAACAAAACCAAAAACAAACAAACAAAAAAAAAAAAAACCAAAAAAAATTATATATATACATAGATATAGATATAGATATAGATAAATAGATATAGATATAGATAAATAGAAATAGAAATAGAAATAGAAATAGAAATAGAAATAGAAATAGAAATAGAAATAGAAATAGAAATAGAAATAGAAATAATAGATAGATAGAGATAGAGATAGAGATAGAGATAGATAGAGATAGAGATAGAGATAGAGATAGAGATAGAGATAGAGATAGAGATAGAGATAGAGATAGAGATAGAGATAGAGATAGAGATAGAGATAGAGATAGAGATATATAATTTTTTTTTTTAGTCAATGTGACACAAATTCTTGGAGTTCTATGTTCCAGGAGGGAGTAATTGTTATTAAAACGGAAATTTCAATTATTTCTTCAAATTGCTGTGAGTTTCGTGTGACTGAGACCACCTTCATGGTCAGAGAACATAAAACTGGGAAAGGGAAGGAAGAAAGAAGGAAAAGAAAGGGAAAAAACTCCCTTGGCAAGGTGGAAGTTTTCTGCGAAGGTCCTGGGAGCAGCACCCCAAAAGAGGAGGTTTTTACCGCAAAATATTCCCTATTTTTTTTTTCTTCTTTACAATTCCTGTTCATAATTAAAAGGGGGAGGTGGGAAAAAATAGAAAAATAATTTAGAAAAATAATATTTAAAAAAAAAGAAAAAATTTTTAAAAAAAACAACAGAAAGTGGGGAAGAGACTGCAAAAAATAAAAGAATCAGAAGAACAAGAGAAGGGAATAACAATAAATAATCTTTGTGATGAAAACACGGTTGGGGACAAAAAAAAAGGAAGGGAAAAACAAGGATCCTGGCGCTAACTCCGAGCAATTTGCACCTTGTGCCCAGCTCATAACTCTCTGCTCCACGGCTTCCACAGCCCGGGATTTACGGCTGACAGTCCCAAAGTGGTTTGGAAACGGCACAGCCCCGAGACCTTGTGGTGGGGCTGAGGGATGGCTGGGAAAACAAAACCGAGGTGATTTATGGGAGTGTTCCTCGGGGCTGGAATTCCAGCTCTCCTCTAGCGGAAAAGTTCTGCACGCACACGCGGAGACAAGGTCGCCTCTTCTCTTTCGGGTTCTGACTCTCTCTGTCTTCATTCTCCTCATTTTTCCTCCTCGTCTTTGCTCAGGGACCTCTGCTCACCCTGAAGAAATTCTCATTGTATTATCTTTTAAAAATCTCGTTCTTTTATTTTTCTGTTTCATTTCTGAAACTGCTTTCAACTAAGGACAATAAAATTCCTTTACTTTTTAAAATTACTCTTTCTTCTGTCTCACATCCTGCTTACTCATAAGAATTTTGGAAATTTCCTCGGAAAACAGAAACATGGAATTACATTTAAAAAAAAAAAAAATAGTAGTTTCAAAGAGCTTCAGGCCTTTTAAAGTTGTTGAATTTCCAGGAGATCAGGGAAATAATTGTTCATTTAATCTCCAAAAGTTGGGAAACAATTCAAATGTGAATTTTCCAACCCTTCCTTTCTTGAGAATATGGCTTGGGAGAAAATCCTGGTTTCCATCGGGTACTAAGAGGATCCCGCAACTGGAATCTTCCTGCCCCTCTGGATTTGATGAGGGAAGCACGGGAAGGTGAAGGGAGGCAGATACGGAGCCAGCGGATTGTGCCCCAGCATTCCCAACGTTTGGAATGCCGCGTTGGAAACGTTCGGGATCCAGCCAGAATGAAAGACCTCGGTTCTCGCCGGGAGAGCTGAGGAGATGGGATGGCTTTGGATCACGCTGAAGGAGACGACGTTTCCCAAACTTTTCCTGGGAATTCTGGCCCAGGTTAAATCTGCCGCACACGGACCAACAGCCTGGTCTGGGGTCTGCAGGTGCAAACCAGATGTGAACAGCACAGCTGGGCCAAAAACGGTGTCAGGTTCATCGGATTCCTCGGATTTACCAGATTCATCAGATTCATCAGATTCATCAGATGTATCAGTACCAGGCACCCCACGCTTTGTCCTTCCTTACCATTATCCTTTGTCCCATGCACCTGATTTCCTCTCCCAGGCCCTCGTGTTTTCCCAGGAGCAGATCAGCATTCCCAGGTCAGTTCTGGGCTCTACCTAATGGTTTTCCACGGACAGAGGGCAGGGGTGGATGGGATATTGGGAAGGAATTCCTGGCTGGCAGGGTGGGCAGGCCCCGGCACAGGGTGCCCAGAGAAGCTGTGGTTGTCCCTGGATCCCTGGAAGTGCCCAAGGGCAGGCTGCATTTGGCTTGGAGCAACCTGCCTGTGGATATCTCTCTCTGGGAGTGAAACACACCATAAATACAACATTTTTCACCTTTTCCTCCCATTTTTCCCCTTTTCCTCCCATTTTTCCCCATTTTTTCCCGATTTTTCCCTTTTTTTTTACCCTCATATTCCCTATTCCTCTCCATTTTTCCCCATTTTCCCCAATTTTTCCCCGTTTTTCCCATTCTCACGGGTTCTCTCCCATTTATTTTTCCCCACAAACATCCCTCCCTGTGAGAACCACGCGGACACAGCCGCCTTGCACCTTTCCCCTCCATCCCTGCCTATCCAAATCCCGCTCCAGAGGCTGCGCTCCAGCGTGGTCCTTCCTCGTGTCCCCCCCAGGCCAGAGCTGGGTGTAAAGCTCCCCGCTATCGCCTCCCCCTCGGGGTGAGAAGAGGCCTTATCAGCCCGTCCCGAGATAAGGAGCTCTGCCCTGAGTGACAGCGCCCAGATAAAACCGGCCCCGAATTGACTCGTTGATAAGACCCCGGCTTAAATCCAAGGGAGCTCCCTGATCCAGGAGCTGGAATACAGCCCCACCAGCCAGGAGAGGGATTGAGGCGGCCTCCAGCAGTTATTTTTGAGCACAGCTGAAATAGCTTCTCCCAAAAAAAAAAAAAAAAAAAAAAAAAAAAGGGTTAATCCAGGCCTGGCTTTAAGCCCTGGCTTTGGCATCGCCTCCGGTGGCTTTTGTTTCTCATGCACTAGGATGGATTATGTCTGGCTGAGACAGGGAGGAAAACAATCCCACCCTATGGATGTGAGCTCTGACTCTCAGCCCCTGATCCTGTCCAGTTCACCTCCAAGGATCCAGCTGTAACATCCAGGATAATTCCAGGAGATTGCTCAGTTCACCACCATGGATCCAGCTGTAACATCCAGGATAATTCCAGGAGATTGTCCAGCTCACCTCCAAGGATCCAGCTGTAACATCCAGGATAATTCCAGGATAATTCCAGGAGATTGCTCAGTTCACCTCCAAGGATCCAGCTGCAACATCCAGGATAATTCCAGGAGATTGTCCAGCTCACCACCATGGATCCAGCTGTAGCATCCAGGATAATTCCAGGATTCCAGGATGTTTTCCAGCTCACCTTCAAGGATCCAGCTGTAACATCCAGGATCATTCCAGGATTCCAGGAGGTTGTCCAGTTCACCACCAAGGATCCAGCTGTAACATCCAGGTCCCTTCCAGGATTCCAGGATGTTTTCCAGCTCACCTCCAAGGATCCAGCTGTAACATCCAGGATCATTCCAGGATTCCAGGAGGTTGCCCAGTTCACCAAGGATCCAGTTGTAATATCCAGGCTATTTCCAAGATTCCAGCAGATCCAGTGCTCTTGTCATAAACTTCTCCCAAGGTTCCATATCTTCCATCCAAATTTTCCATGTCTCATCCCATCCGTTGGAATTATCCCCCTCCAATAACACTAAATAATTCCTCACCCTCTTCCACTCTCCACACTCTCCCTGGAATTTCAGGCTTTATTTCTCTCCATTTTATCTGCTGTCAGTCCGTGTTAAATCTCCCAGGTTTTTTTGGTGTTCTTGCATGATCCGACAGTCAATTGCCAATCCTGATTTCACCCTGATCCATGTATCGATGAGTGCACAGGCCACACGCTGCCCTTATGGAATCACGGAATTCCAGGATGGTTTGGGTGCCAAGAGACCTTCAAGTTCATCTCATTCCACGTCCTGCCATGGGCAGGGACACCTTCCACCATCCCAGGCTGCTCCAAGGCCTGTCCAGCCTGGCCTTGGACACTTCCAGGGATCCAGGGGCAGCCACAGCTCCCTTGGGAATTCCATTCCAGGGCCTCCTCACCCTCCCAGACAAGAATTCCTTCCCAATATCCCATCTAGCCCTGCCCTCCGGAAGCTTCAATCCATTAAGTAGAGCCCAGAACTGAACTGGGAATGTTTGGTGAACTCAGGAGATGCCAAGACTTGAAGGGCCAAAATCTAATTTGATTTCAATTTCTTGATCACACCGTGGTCCAATCAAAAATTAATTAATTCTGCAGCAATTGTCAAAATTTCCAGCTTGGAAGAGATTGAAAATCCCCCGTGGAAACCTCACGAAATTCCCCGGGAGTTGTCCTATTGCTCCGAGGCAGCTGCAGGAATTTTGGGATCCTTTCAGAAGCACAAATTTCCCAACACTGCGGAACATTTCCCCCAAAGCCGTGGTTCGCTGCACTTCTCCTTTTGATGAAGACTTGAACAGCAGAAAAAAAAACTTCTGTTGGGCCGTTTTCCATAAAACTCTTAGGATCTCCTACTGCTTTCTTTCCCAAATGTTTATTTTGTGGACCACCACAATGGTCTGTGTGAATTATTGGTGGTCTGTGCTCTTTAATGTGGGGAGTTACTGCTTTTATAATACATTTAATATTTTTTAATGCTATTTTGATTCAATATTTTCATTTTTTTTTTCAGGAAAAAAAAAAAAAAGCTCAAAAACGCCAAAAAATGTAATCACTGTGGAGCTTTCTGTTCTTACCCTCACATAAAAATATTACGGTCTTTTTTAACGAAAAAACAACTCATAAAGTATTTTCTGTTCAAAATAATTTTGGAAGTTATCAAAATTTTTGGTTTATTTAAAACCTACATTCTAAGCAGCACAGAAGTGGGTTTCAGTAGCAAAGAGGGAAAAAAAAAAAAAAAATTACACCACTTTTAAGAAAAAAGAAAATATGAGAATTTTAATAGGAAAGATATTAGGAAAGAGTTTATTGGGAAAGGGGAATTGACTTTCAGCACTCGGAGGTGGTAATTAGGTGCCAATATTGAAATCGTTCACGACATCAGCTTGGCCATTTTTCACTGGCTCCGGTTGCCCATTTGGGATGGGATCAGACACCTCCCGTGCTTTGGATACTCCCCAAGGAGCTTTTCGCTGCCTGGGCTTCCACCACAATCCATGGAAAGGAAGGGAAGGAGAGGGAGCAGGAGGAGCGGCATTCCCAGTGCCAGGCTCCTGCTCTGGAGTCGTCCCCGTTCATTTGTCGGCAGCGGGGAATCCGGACGGCTGAGTCAGCTGGGAGAGGAACCCAAGTTTTGTTGGGATGAGGATCCCCTTCTTCCAAACTTCAATCTGTGTTTTATCCAACATAACATGCTTGTGTAAAAAAAAAAAAAAAAAAAAAAAAAAAAAAATTTTAAAAAAATATAATAAAAATAATTTTTTTAAAAAAAATACTTCAAATACAACATGAGATATTTTATCGGTTGATCAAGACAAAAGCCTGAATTCGTCCCAAATATCAGCACCTTGATGCCAATGAAATTCCCGGTGGGAATGGATTTTGGGAGGCGTGTTTACATGCGTGCGCCTCTCTCGGTGCATGAATAGACACCCCCACGCATATCCCACCTTTGTAAGGCCTTTGGAGCAGAAAGTTTGGCTTCCCGAGGAATTTTCCGTGTTTTCTGGCAGCCACTTCCAGCCGGGTTAACCTGATACTTCCCACAGAACTTCAGGCCAGGGAATGCGATTATAAAAACTTTCCCATCCAGGCAGCACTTTAAACCAAACTCTGGTGGTACTGAAGGATGGGCAGATTCCATTCCCGGTGCGTTTGTGTGTGGTGAATCCAAAGGATGGGACGGCTTTAGAACTTCCATACAACATTTTTCCTTCTATTTGTTTTCTGTATTTTTTCCCCATTTTTCCCCCCCCTTTTTTTTTTTCTTTTTTTTTTTTTTTTCTTTTTTCCCCCTTTCCAGAACTGAATTAACAGAGGAGAAACCATTGGCCAAGAGAACTGGGTCCATTGGAGCTGACTGGGGTTGAGCTCTTGGAGCCAA
>JAIXNV010000046.1:0-13649 GCA_020917445.1 Riparia riparia
CGGCGCGGCCCCGTCCACGCGCTGCCCGAGGAGATCCGCAAGGTACGAGCTGTGGAAATGCCGGATCCAAACATTCGGAGCTCCTGCGGCAGTTCGGGGATGTTGCACAGGCCCGTGAGCGCCGGTGCATCATCTGTACGTTTTGGTCCCGGGTGAGGTTGGGTGTTGGGTTTCCTCACTCTTTGTGCGGTGTAATTACAGTAAATCTGTAGGAACCCTGCAGAGGAACACCCGAGTCTGTGCCGGTGTTGTCACTGCAGGTGAGTCCTGCAGAACACCTCGCCCTGTGCCGGCATTGTCGCTGCAGGTGAGTCTCAGATTTCCCCTGTTGTGGCGTGTTTTGCTGCCGGGAGCTCGGAAGGACTGCAGAGCATGACATGTTCCAGAAGAGTATCAACACACACGGGGACGGAACATTCCCCTTCATCTCCCCTCCTATCTTTGCGTGTTCTTTTGTTTGGGAGACAGATTATTGCTGGTATAACAGTGCTGCTGTTTATATGACTCAGTTTAGGAGGAGGCTGCACTCAAGTGGAACACGAGTCACTTTTGGTAACACGATCAGGTTTTCACTCTGGCGATACAACACCCAGCTGTCCTCATTCCTCGCTCCGCAGCTCATAATTGACGAGTCATTTAAAAACTTTGTGTACTCAGCCTGGAGAAATTCACCCTGGATTAGTCCCGGAAACCGTTCAGACGATTTCTGAGATGATTTCTGAGAAATCAAGGATGGGTAAGATATACAAAGAAAGGGAAAAGGAATATTTAGCCTTAAAAAAGAGGAAGGGAACACTTTCAGGCTCGTGAGCAGCTGTTTTGGTAGCAGGAAGGATCCCACTAAGTTTGTTTATTTAGCAGTTAGTTTCTTTGCCCCAACAGGGTACAGTGGTGAGCAAAAATCAGTGTAAGCTTCTCACAGAAACAGTTGTACCAAACTGTTGGATGAGGGAATCCTCCTGCAGCTGGTTACTGCTTAATATTTCCTTTAATGACTTAAAGCTGCAGTTTGGTGGCACTTGAGCCTGTTTTATGTTTGGATCAGTTCCTGAGCCAGTTCCTGCTCCATGTGCTAGGCATATGCTGGCACGAGGAGGGAGCAGCAGCCAGGGCAGGCACAGAAAGGCAGTGACATTAATTCTGTCAGCAGCAGTGTCAGTGGCTGCTGGTTATTATTGAGCCAGGATCTTGGATTACAGTAAGGAATACACTGGTGCCAGTCGGGAAGGGGTGTGAGCGCTCTGGGAACAGCATGAAACTCCATATTCTTAGGAGAAATAAGTAATTAAAATTAATCAAATGCATCAATACAAAATCCATAATAACTGCCTTGTCACTTGTCAGACCTAACAAGGTGAGGGCTGTAATCAGGTCACAAGCAGAGTAATATGAACAAAGGGATGTTACACAGAAAGAGTCTGTTAATGTATTGATAGTTTTAATATCTCAATAATTGTAATGGGGATCATATGTGAAATGTGGGTCTTTGCTGTCCATCTCTGCAGGGCTCTTGAGGTTTCAGTTCTGAGCTGTAGGCTTTGAAAATAATGATGTGACTGTTGGGAATTTAGAAAAGAGCAAAAATAGTAAAGAGCTTTAAAGTCTTGTTTCTAAGAAAGGATAATAGAGCTGGGTTTGCTCATTCTGGAAAATACCTGAGGGCACAGTAACTGCTCAAAGATGGAGGGAGGTGGTGGTTCATTTCCAGGTGCAAATGAGTCTTTTCCTCACATTTCTGGATGTGCTTTGGTTGAATGCTCTGAGCAGCTCACCCAGGCAGTTGTGGAATTCTCCCAGTGGGATTGTCAGTTCAACTTTTCCCTCGAAGGAGAGAATGGGGCAGGCAATCCCTCCGGTGCTGGGTACACATTTAACAAAAAATCTGGTGCAGAAGACGCAGGATTTCCAGATGTGGATAGACTTCTGCTCCTGTCCCATCCTCCTGGTGCCACGTGTGAGCTCCAAGGCAACGACAGCCCGGGATTTGGGATGAGAAAGTGTCGGGGCTTTACATCCTGTGCTGTTGCTCATCTCCTCCTCAGCCGCCTGTGCTGTAGCTGCAGCATCGTCACAAGACACTACAAATCATTCTCACAGCTTCCTGTGCTTGTATCTCCCGTCTTTCCTGCACACACGTCCTCGTTCCCTTCCCGTTCTCCGCTGCTCGGATTTTACAGCCTGTCCTTCGGAATCTCTCTTTCAGCTGGCTCCCGACACGGCCGAACCGGTGCCAGCTGTGGTTTGCTGTGCCGGGCGGAGCACACGCTCCCAGGATGGGTTTGCAGGCCCAGGGAGCACGTGTGACTGCAGGGAGCGTGCAGCCCAGCTCAGGGATGTTCCCTTGGGATGGACGGATGCTGGAGGTCAGGTTGTGCTCACCAGGGATCCAGGAGCTGCCTCGCAGGGCGGGGTGCAGAGCTCTCGTTGTTCCTCTCGGAGCTTCACAAGCTGCTTACCAAGATTTTAGTTCAAAGGAAGTTTTAGTCAAAAGGAAGGAGATTTCTCAGCATTTTGTTAAGGGAGTGGCAGATGTGAAGGGACTTTGGTTCTTCATGTTCTGATCAATTTTGCCTCAGAGAATTGTGTAAAAACTTTTACATGTCCCTGCTTTCTTCTCTCTCTCACTGCTTCTGCTCTCACACCCCTTTCACAACACATTCATTGCAAGATGGGTGCTAAAATGAAAAAAACAAAATCAACAAGTGAATAAAACATCCACATGTCCGTTATTGAAGTTTATAGTATTCTTTTGTATTTATAGTTGCATATTTCTTGGAAACTACTTGTTAGTAAAGATGGAAATCACTGGCTTTTAATGCCTATTTTTAATGTATTTACATAGAATTTCTGCAATCCAGCTCAGCCTGAGAGGTGTCACAGAGTTCAGAAAGGAATTAGCATTTCCTTCACTCCAGTGTCATGGATGTGTATTTTTAGGGACTTCTGATTTTGTTGTTTGGTTAATGTTTTATTTTGGTTTAATTTTTCCTCAAGGCTTTTATATTTCACCTTGGTAGTTGTTTGTTCCCAGTAGTAGGTGAACCTTCTTTTGTGCCTGTGGACTTTAATTAAAGCTCTGTGGAAGTGGAGGGAAGTAGAAGGGAAGATGCAGCTCTGCACTGAAGATCTCCCTGAAACAGGAAACAGAGCAGCAACACAATGACCCAAGTCTTCACAGCAGCAAACAAAGTTATATTTAATTTCATATTTTATTTGGGAAAAAAAAAAACCCAAAACTTTGTTACCATAAATCATAAAATTAATAGGGCCAAGGTACCCCTAAGAGATGAAGTTCTGTCACCCCAGGAGCTGAAGCGCGCAGGCCAGGCAGGAACTCGGAGGCTGCTCCCCATCAGGACAGAACGTCCTGTGGTGTCCCCAGAGTATCGTGTTCACCACAAGTAGCAAATGGGTACTCGCTGCCTCTCCCACGTGTGCTATAGATTGGGCACAGTATGGGCTCTGGGTGAGCACAGCACAGCACAGCACGTCAGCTTTCCCGTTTCTTGCTGTCTGCGAACCCGGGGTTGGGCTTTTCTTAGAAGAGGTGCTAAGAACACGGAGTTCCAGCTGTGGTTGGGAGCCCACGAGCCTGTCCCGTCCCGCAGACAGCACAGCTCTGTGTTTGGGACGCGCTGCGTTGGCACCAGCAGGGATTTAAAAGCAGATAAAATTCCAATTTGTGCCCTCCAGATAAGCGTGGTAGAATGGCAGAGCCCTTTTCAGCATCCTGCTGGCCCTACCTCCCTCTGAATTCTCCTGGAGATGATGTCCCCAGGCTGCTGCAGTGCCCACGGAGGTTTTCAGCACTCGGCTGTGGAATTTGGAAAGTTTGGGTGGTGTTGGGGTGTCAGGCTCCTGCTGTGGGAGTGTTCGGAGTGGCTGGGGAGCGTTCTGGAAATGGGAGGAAATCCTGGGATGCTTTGGGTTGGAAGGGACCCTAAAGTCCCATGGGCAGGGACACTTTCCACTATCCCAGATGGTTCCAAACCCCAATGTCCAACCTGGCTGTGGGCATTTCCAGGGCTTGTATCCAGATGGCTCCGGTCAGGGACACTCCACACCCTCTCTAGGCAGAATAGCCAAGCTTTTCTCGTCGGACCGGGGCTGCTTTCTCTATATCCAAAGTTTTCTCAACAGAACCAGGGTTGTATTCCCTCCAGTCGAGGTTTCCCACTCTTCCGGTCCGCAGTGTCCCCGTGAGCAGGAACCGGAGGGACTGGAATCTCCTCGCCTGCCACGCCCGGGGGGTGCAGCCAGGAGGAGCTGCCTGGCAGTCACACCTACCGATGCAGAGAGTTACTCAGGCACGGGCTGCTTCACAGTGAGCTAAATCATCCTTTGTCCGGGCTGTTCCGTCACGAGATGCTCGGCGGCAGCACTCTCGGCTGGGACACACGCCGAGGAAATTGGGGAGCTCAGGAAGGGGTGCTTGGCCCTGTGCTGGGCTTTGCAGGCTGCTCTGAGTGTGAGGCTGTCAGCATTCCTTATTCTGCTTTCCCCCGGGCAGCGAGGGCTTCAGCTACCTGAACCCCCGGTGTTATTATTTCCTGTCGTGACACAGGGATTATCCCAGGGCATGTTTTGAATGAGGCAACCTTCTGGTTTTACTCCCAGCCTGTTTCTCCACTGTTCATGTGTTCAAAGCGAGCACGGGGATTTTTATTTTGCAACTGTGATTTTATGAGCAGGGAGCAAATAATGATGTGAACAGCGTGGCTCAGCAGTACCATCTGTGTTGCTTTGGGGTAGATGCTGACTGAAAAGCTGGCTCATAATACACTTTGTTTCCTTTAAAAGAAGTGGCGTTTTTACAGAGACTTGTAAAAATCCTTCTTTGACCAAGGCAAATATGACTTTCAATCTGGTACCTCCTCATTTTGCATATACATCAAAAGATTCCCTTTTCTTCCTCAAAAAACCAATGGTGTGGTTTGAGTCATCATTTCTTTTTGTGCAATAGGGATTGATTGGTGTGTCAGAAGAGGGACAAGACAGGATGAGAGACATGAAAATAATGTGAGAGAGGAGTGAAACAAAAAAGAAAGTAAAATAGAGCAATAAGGTAGAATAAATCAACATACAGAAGTAATTTAAGACCACCCAGCTGCAGCATAAGGATTTTTTAGTATTCAGCTACAAGTTTAATTTGGACAAATACAGAGTTTTTTGGTTTTGACCAGTCCTTGCTGGAACAATCTCAGTCCTGACAGATCCACCAAGGGAGCAAGAGCTGTGCACTGGGGAGCAGAGGGCGTTGTGAGGAATCTCTCCGTGGAAAGGGCTGTCCAGCCTGGCACAGCTGCCCGGGGCAGTGGTGGGCTCCCCATCGCTGCAGGGATTTAGCACCCTGTGGATGTGACACGTGGGAGCGTGGCTGCTGCGGGGTGGCGGCACTCGATGGTCTGGGACGGCTTTTCCAACCTGGGCAGCTGTAGGGTTCTGAGATGAGTGATCCATGTGCTGGATGCTGTAATGTCCAAGCCCTGCCAAATGAGAGAGGAGCTCACTCTGCTCACAGGAATCCAGCTCTCCATCAGGATGTTTGTGGGTGGGATGTGAAATTCCAGAGGAGAGGGCTGAGAGGGGTGGTGGTGCACGAGCTGACACACCCTGGAGTTACTGGGTCTGGTACAAATTCCTGTCTCATCATCCAAAAGGCTAAAAATGCTCCAGACCACCAATTTTTTTTTTTTTTCCTTTTAACTTATGCTCTACAGATGAAACTGAGTTAGACAGATGTAATTTGAGTGATTACCCCTCTTGGCTCAGTCCTCCCTTGCCTTGGTAGCTAAAGAAATCTTTGTAACCAGGGGATAATATTTCCTTCCAAAACCAACTGCAGAGTGGAAATTGTTCCCCCAGATGCTTTACAGCATCTGTGCATCACAACTGTAGCTCAAAGCCTTATGGATAAATATCTTCCCAGATCAGACACTTTGTCCTCAGCAAAACTGGTTTGTTAATTCCTAATTGATTTTTTCTGTTCACTGTTTGTCCTCAGTGCTTACTCAGGGCATGCAAGTGCCCTTTCTACTCAGAGCTCTGATAGTTTCCTTTTCTATTCCTTCCAAACTGTTTTTCCCCTGATTTTTATTTTTTTTTTCTGCTTTGAATTTAAGATGACAATAGTGTTTTTATCGAATGGGAACAATGACATATGGAATCTGAAACCATAATTTGCATTTGGTACACATCCTTAGTGGTTACTCAGCAATCTCACTGTTCCACAAAAGGTAATTTGTAAGCAGAAGAACTGCTGAGTGTTTGTTTCCTACAGATTTTGTGTAATGGTTGGTCAACTTTGGTCTCTAAGAGACAAGGTCTAGGGGAGCTTTTCTCCTGGAAAGATCATTTATAAGGCTGCCCCAGGGGGCAAGGATAGATGGGATGTTGGAATTCCTGGGGCAGATGGGATATAGGGAAGGAGTTGTTCCCTGGCAGGGTGGGCAGCCCTGGCACAAGGTGCCCAGAGCAGCTGTGGCTGCCCCTGGATCCCTGGCAGTGCCCATGGCCAGGCCAGACAGGGCTGGGAGCAGCCTGGGACAGGGGAAGGTGTCCCTGCCATGGCAGGAATGGCACTGTTTGATCTTTAAGGTCCCTCCCAACCCAAACCCTTCTGTGATTCCATGAGAGAGGAACCTTGGATTTAGGATGGGACATCAGGTCAGTGCCTTCCCTGCTCTATTCACTTCCATCTGGGTGCTGTTAATGTTCCAGGTACACTGGAGATGTGCTGGGTTTGAATTAATGTGCTTGGCCTCACTCAGCGTGTGCCAAATCCATTCCTGGTGTCAGGGAGCTGTTCCATATATTAAGGTGGATATTTGGAAGCTGTTCAATCTGTACACTTATTGCAGTGCTTGCAGGGTAATTATTAATGTGCAGAGCAATGTCCTGATTTACACAGAATTTCCTGTTCTGTGGGGGTTTTTTGACTCTATAGCAAATACTGTAAAAATCCAAGCTGATCAGAAATCCTCCCAGATTTTCATTCCACCTGAGGAATGGATGGGAAGGAGAGCAGGACCCGCTTCCAACTGAGCCCAGATAGAGAGTATTTATTGTTCCGTGACTTCATTTATTTTGAAATTCAGTAACAAAACTGACTTTGAAAGCTAAGAAGTTTCGGTACTTGCACAAGCCCTTTCCAGTTCAGGCCCCTGGTGGCTCTATCTTGTTTTTGATGGGAGAAGCAGTGAAAGTTCTCAGCTGTTTGTGTGAGCAGCAGCAGTGGCTGTGCTGCACAGAGCACCGTGTCCTCTCTGTGATAAACCCCCCTCCTGTGCTCCCTGCACAGCTCATTTTGTCCTTTTTTCAGTGCAGTCATTCCAGTGCTTTGGAACTTCGGGGTACTCACCCTGAAGAACAGTTTCAGGTTTCCAAGCACAGACTGCAGCTGCCAGGAAAAATAAACTTGCGTTTTCAGCTCCTTCAGAGCAGCTGTAACCAGGGGGGGTTTAAACTGGGACAACATTAAGAAATGGGGAAATAAAGCTTGTCCAGGGCCTCCTGAAACACCATTTATATCAAGCTATATTTAAACTGCTAAAGGTTGTTGTATGAGTCTTTAATTTATAGCTATTGAAAGCTCTTTTCTTTCCTCTGGGTAGGGTTCCTTTCTGTTTATCCCAATGTCTCAAAACATCTTTTTTTTTTCTTCTTCTGTAAAACAGAGTTTCTTAATTGGACTTAAATTGTTTGAGCAGGTGCTTGCATATTCCCTGCTTCAAGATTAATAACGGGATAAGTTGGAAAAGTCCGTTTCCCAATTCAATAAATGGCCTTTCCCTTGGATGTGTGTTGCATGCTCTGTGTTTTGTAATCTGTCCCGAGCCCTTCGTACCTGGCAAAGGGGTTCCAGATTCCACAGCAGCCCAGTCAGTGCCACGGACACCACACCAGCATCAGTCATGAATTATTTTTGTGAAGCTTGTGGATTACATCACTTTATTCACTCTCATCTTGCCTCCTTCGCTTGGATATGAGTTGTCAGGAACCCAGAGAAATCACATTTATCTGGCACGGGCGATCCCAGATTTATTAATGAAATAGCTTTATAAAACACAGCATTTCATTTTCAATTAATACATCCAACCCAGCTCAGAAGTACTTTAGCGTTTCAGTGGGAGTTCCCACATATCAAATTGCCAGAGTTGATGTATCTTGGGATGCTGCCAGGAAAGGAAAGTGCTGCTCTAGCTGGGGTCCATTTTGCTAATGAGGATTTTTGTCTTTATTTGTTAAAGCAATGGCATCATCTGATCGTAATGTTCCAGAGCAGTAAATAGTTTAAATTGTTTGGATTTATTCTTATTTCTTAGTGTCACTGAGGGTTTTTTCTTAGTTGAACCTGTTTCTTACAGACAATCTGAAGCATTTTCTCTCTTTGTAGATGCCCCGGGAGCAGACAGTGTGCAAATACTGCGGAGTCAGCTACCTGACGCTCCACGAGTTTAAGATGATGGAAGACAAAGTCAAAGCAATGGAGAAGGAGATTAAAGTTTATAAAGGAAGCCTAGAACGGGAGCAGAGGCTTCAGGCAGAATTGCAGGCGCTTCACCAAGACCTTGAGCGCTGTCGAGCTGAGAGCGAATCCAAAACAGAAAGGTCAGAGAGCATCATCTCCCCTGGTGATCCTCTCCTGTGTGTGGTGGGGAATTTCAGCCCAAAGCGGCTTAAAATACAGATAACATTAGTCCTGCTTTTCTCAGATGGCCCATATACGCTGTAACACTTGATTTAAATCACCTTCCATAGTCTCCTTTGGAGGCAGGTTCAGAATTCCTGAGCGGTTTCGAAGCAGTCAATATGTGGAAGGTGAAGGAAGGGCCAGAAGGCACTCGGAGGAGTTTCCCCTGCACACACTCCCAAAGGAAATGATGAATATTTCATCTGATCATCTTGTAATAAATCTCTAATATTCCAAATGAAATTCCACAGGGCTGGGAGTTGCACAGGTCTGAAGTTTGGGCTGACCATCTCACAGCACCCTGGTAAGGAATTCCCGGTGTTCTCTGGGAAGCTCAGGATTCCCTCTCTGCAGGGCTGGTACAGAATCCTAAAGCAACGAGGAGCAGTTTGGGAACTGCCAGGGGCATTTTGCTTCACAAACAGGAGGTTTCAAATCCTTACAGATATGGGAAGGCCTCAGTTAAAGGGGAATTTTGTACCTAAAGAACTCCAGTAATTAATAGATAGATCTCAGTGCTACATTTGGATTTTCAGAGCAGGATTAGTACCTTCAAGCTCATACTTACAGTGTTTGTATCCTTTTCTGTACACATATTTTGGAATCTATTGTTACATTACATTAATTGATTACAGCAGGACTACAAATAATTGATGTTTATACAGTCAGTTTATAAAAGATACTTTATAAAAATGCAGCTTGCTCAAGTTTGCTACTGATGGATTGAGGCCACCAGAAACTCCTGGGTAATTTTTTGCTCATCTGACTCAAATGGACAGAAGTTTTTTGTAAGGATGAAGTTGTAATTTTAATTATCAGCACAGTTTGATTTTTGGGATCCCCAGGAGGGTTGTTCCTTGTGTGACTGCCTCACACCAAGGGATGTAGAGCTGAAGGTTCTCTTGAGATTGGACTGAAATGCTTTGGAAACCTGCTTTTTCTTGGAGAATCACTCAAATACTGTTAAAAATTTAACTTATTGGTGGATTTAGTTAGGCTTTCGCTTGCTAATATTACTAATAACAAATTCATTTCAGAGCACAAATTCCCACAAAAGTGAACAAAATGCATTTATCTTGTGAATTACTCATAATGTTTCTTGCAACATCTTTTTCATTTAAATTGAACATTTTCCACCCCCTTCTTCCCAGTATTTAATATTTTCTGTGGTTTAATATCTATTTTTATAGCTTGGTTGCTCCTTGTCCCTTTAACGACCCTGGGTGGCAGCTCCGGTGGCAGAATCCAGTGTGTGAGCAAATGCACTGACAGCACATTCTTCTTGTTGAGGATCATTTGCCGGAGCTAAACTTTAAATTTTCATCGAGCTGACTTTTTGTAGTAAAGCTGGAACGGTTAATAAAATTTTTATCTCTGCACTCTTCCCCCCTAAGGCTCCACTTGATTTAAAAGCTGCTGAAATCAAGTGGAATACTTGCAGTAGGTTTCCATTCCAGCCATAAATCAACCGTGCCTTGTTAAATAACTTGGCTGAATATTCCTTATCTTCTCCTCGTGATCCTGGGCCTCTCTGACTACCTTGTGCTGTGGTATAAACTACTCAACGTCCTGGGTCTGCCCAGGCTGACAAATCGCTGCTCCCAGCAGCCAAACATGCCTTTTCTCTTCATTTTATCTCTGCTAGACGAAAGGATTGAATCTCTTTTATCAGTTGCAGACTGTTTCAGTTTTCTGTTCCCTCTAGTTTCAAGTTTTCCTCTTTGTACCTGTGGTTAACCTTGAAAGCCACCTGGGAGTTTAACCTGTCATTAGTTACCTTTCCTTTGGGATCCTGGCAGGAGAAGGGAAAGAAACTGCATTGATCCCACTCAGCTATCCAGCCTTATTCTGTGTTAAAATCCCTTCAGTCTTGCTAATTAATTGAATTATTAGTAATTCAATTAGCGAAATTCTTGCCGCATCCCGTGTAGGAAATGTAAAATAGATGTAAATGCCAAAGATGTCCTCAAGTGCCACATCCACACCTATCTCGAACAATTCCAGGGGTGGTGATTCACCGCTTTCTGAACTGAAAACGAGCAGCTCCTGGCTGTGAAATGAAAGTGAGCAGCTCTGGGCAGCTCCCAAAGTTTCGTGGCAGTAAAAATAGCGGGGTGGAGCTTTTTTTTTTTTTTTTTTGGACCGAGTGTTCCAGGCTCCCCTGTGCATCCTGTCCTCGCTCCATCCCACGGGGAGCGCAGGGGTTGTTTTATTTCTGTGCCGTGGAACGCCTCAAATCCCCCGCAGCACGATGCTCCTCAGCCTCGGGACAATGAGGGTGTTTGCAGCTCCTGCCGGCTTTTCTCGCGCTGTTCCCGTGCTGTCAGCACGGGGAGTGAGCGTGTCCTGCCTCGCCTCCCGGTGCTCCCCGGGAGCCGGGGCTGGGAGTTCTGTCCTGCTGTGGCACAGGCGATGAGATCACTGTGTTCCCACCAGCTCCAAATGCCGGCTTTCAATGGTCATTTGGACTCTTCCTTCGTGCTAAAAAGGCCCAAAATAACGTGTTTATTTTGCTTCCTTCTGATGGTGACAGTGGAGTGCAGCTGTCTCGCCTTTTCCATCGGTTCTTTTGTGCGTGACTGAGCAGGACACGCTGGGAACATCCCCTTAATGTCAGCTCTGGAATGGAAAGAGGAAGAAAACGTGTCCCTCCTCGTTTACCAGTTTCTTTTTAATCCAAAAGATCTTCAAATCCTACCCATCCTAGAACGAGAAGGGAAAATGAGCACCTGGCTCTCCCTGGCTCCCGGAGTTTGGATTTGTTAGTGGTCAGTGATAAATCACTGCTTTTTTTTCCCTCGTCTGCAAAGGTAGATTTGAATTCCTGTAGCTATTTCCTTGGGAGTGACAACAGTTCTGCCCCCAACCACAATCCAACAGGTTTTATCTCTCCCCTCCTGGGAATTTGCTGGTAGCAATGGGCAAAATTTCCTAAAGAGGTAATGCCAGGAATGTCTTCAATTTCTTAATTGTTGTTGTTGTTGTTGATCCAGGGATCACAACTGAGCCCCAAAAACTTGCATTTTAACCCCCAGATGTTCAGTTCAGATTTTGTCAAAGCTCTGCAGATCCAGATTTCTTAACCAGGACTAATATTTTTTTTTTTAATGTGCATTTTGGGGCTGATATGTGTGATAATAGTAACTAATGCACTGTCATGGTTTGGTTTAATTTTTTAATATATTTTCAGTATAAATCATTCTCTTCTGTTTAAAATTGAAGCCAAGGCTGATGTAGTGCTTCTGCCAGCCTTTGGTTTTGTAAAGTACTTGTCTATTCAAATATTATTTATTTCCTTGTGGCAATGAGTCACCAGCAGACAAATGGATCATTTTCTCTGCGTGAGCAGTAAGTGTTGAAAGCTTAAACAGGGGCTGGTTTTTAACAGTTGCTTGTCACTGGGGTTGTATTTTTGGGGCTGGAAGGCTGCTTTAGGATGGTTATCTCCAGAAAACAGCTGGGGCTGATGTGCTGTGTGGGATTGTTCCTCACACGTAGCTCAGGAAGGGAATTGGATTCAGCTCTTTTATTCCTGTGCTGTTCCATTCATTTCCTGACAACTATAGGAGCAAGTGCTGAATTGTTGAAAGAGCAATGTTTGAACTGTGTTTATTTACATTGTAAAACAAGCTGGTGCTGCAAGGAGAGGTTCCCAAGGTAAATGTTAGAGGTGAAGAACACCTTGGGGATGGTTCTGGAGGTGTTTGCTGTGCCTGAGGCCAGCACGGAGCTGGGTCCTGTCCTGAGAAGGCTGAAGCCAAAGTTGGGGGTTCATTATCGGTGCAAACAATTATCATTATTTTATTTACATCTGCAGGATAAAAACCTTGACAGTGGAACTTAAAACCAAGCAGGAGGAGATGAAAACTGTGAAAGCTGATTTGCAGTATTTCCAGGAGGAGAAGGAAGCTGCCTACAAGCAGTCACAGGTGCTCAGGTGAGGACCCAAAAAGAAATGCTGATGTTGGAAATGCTCTGTTTCTTACAGAGATATTGTTTACAAAGATTCACCATAAATCTGGGTTTACAGTCATTCAAACGTGATTGCTCTGATTTCTCAATTAAAAATGATTGTACGGTTTCCTGTACAGGGTTTTGTTTGTGAAACAAACCCAGTTTTCTTCATTTATGCATAAAAGCTCTAAACATTTAGATGGGGAAAACTTATTATACATCTATTCAATACACAGCACATTTCATATACTAAATTATTGTAACCCAAGGCAGTATGAATGATCAGATAATGGGGAAGTAGTTGCCAAGCTTAGTCTAATTCCCAAGTTTTAGTTGTAAAATAATTTATAAGTTATTCTATAACTCATATAATTTATAAATTATACATATACAATTTAAATTATATATATTACCCAATTTTATAATATATACATTTTATATAATTTATTAAATATATCAAAACATGAATATTCTATTTATAGATTTAATTTATTTTATATATGTATATATTTAATAATATAGTTATATAGGATTATATATTTATATATTTATAAACATATTTCTAAAACATTTTATATTATATATTTAATTTTATATTAATATATCATAAATATTAATGTAATGCATTAGACGGCTATAATTTATAAATTGTATAAAATATACATTTATATATATAAAAAATGTATATATGTATAAATGTATAAATGTATCTATGTATAAATAATATACATGGTACATTTTCTTTCTCGCAGAACTACCTTGGATCACCACTGCTCCACTCTGAGCAAGGCTGTCTCGCTGTTCCCTTTCATTAGGAGTGAACTAGACAGTATTAAAGAGGTCATCTCCACCAACCTGGAGAACTTTGCTGCCATGAAGGAAGAAATTTTTCAGCAAATAAAAGCCGTGAGCAAAGAAGCTCTGACAGGTAAAGCATCCTGCAACCACTCTGGGCAAGAGAAAAAAGGATCCTCCAGGGTGATGGTGCAGCGTCCCTGAGGGA
>JAIXNV010000046.1:38649-49773 GCA_020917445.1 Riparia riparia
CCCCTTTTCAAGCAGAACGCCAAAGACGCCAGCAAACAACGCGGGGGCTGCCGCTGTGGCTGCGCGAGCGGCTGCGCGAGCGGGAGCTGTAGGTGCCCGACAGGCTCCGCCGGTTGTTGTAGCTGGGGAAAGCAAAGGGGAATCGGCGCTTAGAGCTCCCGAGTCACTGCAAGAAACCAGGGTTTGGCCCTCGGGGATAAGTGAGGGAGGACAGGCAATGTCTGGGGTCTGGGATTTAAGATCCTTCCAACCCCAAGCGCTCTTGTGAGTCTTTTAGTTGAGCTGATTTGAAAATAAACAGCTCAAACTAAAACCAGAATGCATCTGTTGTAGACCTTGTCAACACCATATCAATGATTGTGTGCTGCCTATTTCCTTCAGAGACTTCCCTGAGATCCAAGTTGCTAACTCAGACTGTGAGCCTGGCGATTGTTAGAATGCCCCTGCCTAAAGCCAGCAGCTCTCAGTGCATGCCCCTCTCCCCGTAGCACGGGAGGAGCAGAGCCCTGAGGAGCCAGGCACCGCACCAGGGAGCGCTGACACGAGGAGGCTGCACGTGGGGCACTCCTCTCCCCTTCCAAGGGCACTGCTCCCGCTTGTAACGGGATCCTTGGGAAGACTTAAGGCCAGCCCAGCACAGACTCCTCGGGCACAGTGCAGCCAGGACAGGCTCACATTTTACAGCCTCAACTCTTTAAGAGCAGCTCCACACCCAGCACCGAGCCTGAGGCGAAGCCAAGCCTCGCCGTTTCGCCGCCCCTGGCTGTGGGCAGTGCAAAGCCCTGCTGCAATGCCCTGTCTCCACCCCAGCACACTCCCCAGGGCTGTGCCAAAGCCCAGCACCCCCCAGCAGCCCAGCCCCACTCACTGCCTGCGGGGGCTGTGGGAGCGGGAGCGGGACTTTGTCCGGGAGCGGGATCGGCTGGCGCTTCGGCTGCTGCGGCTCCTCTTGCTCTCCTTCCGCAGCCTGCAGGGCACAAACCAAACTGCTCAGGCACTGCCACACCACGCACCACATCAGCTGAAAGCGCCTGCACTCAGTACGAGCAGGAGTTTTACCTACCCGTTGTAAGGGCTCTTGGAGGTTTGCTGCCTCTCTTCTGGCTCTTTTTTAATGGTTTTGGTGTTCACAGACACTGGAGATTTCTCCTCAGCTTTTACTTCTCTTGGGGAAGCTAAGAATTACATTTCAGTTAAAAATCAGTTCTCTATTCATCCTCCGTCATAAACGCAGTGTACACCCCTGAGGCACCTTCAGCAGGATTTGCACTAGGTGCAGATATGAACTCTACATCTATTATTTCATCCCATGTCTCCACATGCATTCACTCCTGGAATGGGATATTCGTGAGGAAACCCTCTGCCCATGAAGGAGGAACAGCACTGGGACCCTCAGAGCACACAGCCACGCTCACCTGGGGCCAAAAGGTGCAAAACAGAAGCTGCCCTTGCGCCCCACAATGCACAACTTGTTACCCTGGCATTTACTTCCAATGCTAAAGGAAGGATTAAGCCTGCCCAGCAAAATGACAGATGTCATCTTTACAACAATGGCACAAATATAAATGAGTAACAGATAAAATTATCGAGTTAATACGTCAGTCTGTCTCTCCAGACAGTTGGTACAGCCCAGAGGTGGATTCACCTTTCAGGGGAGGGCTGTTAAGCCCACCAGAGCTCCTGCTTTCAAACTCTTCCAACCTGGGCTCCCTCCTTGTAGAAAACACCCCCCTTGCTCTGTGAGAAATTCCTACTGCCCAGCCCAAAGACCCCTGAAAAGTCAGGACTCCTGAGAACCCGCCAGAGTTCAGACAGCCTGGCCAGTTCAAAATGCAGCTTCCATTTAATCCCCTGATGCCAAGGCAGGCCTGGGCCTCTCCCTCCTCCCTCTCCTGCCCACCAGCTGTCTGCCCTCACTGCACCAAACCCTTGCCAAGCACATTAAAAGCAGCCAGGCGAAGGAATTTGCACAGATACCTGCTGCAAAGGGGGCCATGGAGGCTACTGCAGCACCCCCAAATTAAATCCAAAAAGCCTCTCTTCACGCCACAGAATACACAGCAATTCCTGCTTCATTAGCTCACTCTCTTTAAAGGGCATATTATTAATATATCACTCTTATCTGGGGGAATATGGAATAAAGCATCTCTTTTCTTTCAAAACTGCTTTCCAGGTTTTGAGACTGGTTTTAAAATAAATGTTAAAAAAAAAAAAAAAAAAAAAACCAACCCAAAACCCAAAAAAGTCTTTTCTGTTCAGAAAACAGACTTACATGGTTTGGATGCAGGAGAAAAGCCACCCAGTGTTGACAGTGCTGGAGTTCCATCTGGATTTAAACCTTTTGCTTTCAGTTTTGCCTCCTGTAGTGCCATTTTCCTCTTTTCTACTTCTTTATCCAGAAATTCGTAATTGGGCTGTGGAAGCAACAACCAGGTAAGAAGCTGAACTAATTTAATTCATATTTCATCTCATTTCTGAAAAATACTGAATTGGCTTTTAATGATCTGTCCTGCAATGTAACTTCCAGAATTTGTTCTCTCCTTAGAGAAGCCCTCCCCCTTAGAATATCTGTATTACGCATCCCCAAACTTTTCTGGACAATCACAACTCAGCTCAAGCTGCACTGAGCATCAAAGCAGCAACACCCAACACGCTGAACTCACCTTCTTCCTGGTATAAAGCTTCAGAGTTGTTAAGCAGATCTCCTGAATCTCCTCCTCCGTGGTGCCAAAGAGCAGGAACCAGTGGGGACGGGTAGGCAGGGGGATCTGAAAATCAGACAAGGAGAAGCTTAATGGAGATTTCATGTCAGGTTTTGTTGAAATATTTCCATGGATTTCCTCGAAACCAGAGCAGCAGAGCTGAGTGCAGCCAGGGCTCACCTGCAGGGCTCTGGCAGCGAGGTAAATGCACGCGCACGCGATGGTCTCCGGCTGGAAGCGGACAAACACGTTCGTCCGGAGGCTGTCGTTCATGTAATTCCTAAAACAAACCAAGCAGCACAGGTTGGAACTCCGGTTTGCTGTTCTTTTAGAGGAGAACAATACTGGAGACTCAATTGACTTTATTATTTTTTCTGTTGTTACATTAAACGTGCGATTTCTTTCGGGTTGTGCTGGACGTCACAAGGTGACAGCTTGCACCACTGCCAATGTTTTAAACCCCGAGGCAATAATGTGTAGCAGTAAATCCAAGTAGTGTGGCGTGGCCATTTCCTGGGTTAAATTACCCTGGAAAGTGTCCACTGAGTTACAATTTAACAAGTACTTTGCATCTGTCCAGCTGATTGTCTTAAAAATCAACTCAGAACTCAAGAGCCATCAGGAAAGCAAGGTGTATTTCCAACCTACCATTATCCAGAGGCCACGTGCAACCTGCAGAGCTCATAAAACTCTGACTGCAGTTAAATTCTGCGTGCTTTAAGTGCCTTTAACCTCATCCAGGGAGATGCACCCCCTTTGCCCACTGAGTGTTGGAAAAGATCTGTGAGTTAGAGCTGGGCCCCCGATCTCCTGAGCTCCTGTGATTGCACAGGGCTGGCACTGCTAGCAACACACGCCCAGAGATGCAGAGAACAGCAGAGCTCCACGGATTTCTAAATTCCCAACACGGGAGAGACAACAGCAGTCAGTCAGCGAGGACTCTACACCCCCGTGCCCAGCCTGGCTGCTAAGTGAACATGCTGCATGCACTGTCACCCTCTGTTAAAATCAAGTTTCAATGTTAAATCAACTAAAGAAACGCTGGCAGAATTATCCCCCACGTGTCCTTTAACATACAGCAGGTAGGCAACAAAGACATCCAGAGAAACAGTCGTAACAGTTACTTCTAGGACCAAATATACAAATCCTGGCGCCAGGACAGAACTAGGAGGTGCTGCCCGATGGCTCTGGGTGACGGCAGTGAACTCGCTGAGGCTTGCACTGGCTTGGCTGGAGAGAAGGGCAGCCAAAGCAGCCATCCCCAGGTCATGGGCTGAGGTGCAGAGGGCAGAGCTCTATGACTTACCAGCAGGGACTACCCTTCAATCAAAGAGTAGAAAAAAGAACAAAGTTAAATTGAGTTCTCCATCGCTCCGCTGGAATCAAGCCATGAAAATAGTAAGCAGAAACAAGCGCCACGAGATCGTCCAAACGTGTTTGGGTGGTAACTTACATCTCATTGCTTTGCCTAGGGATCAGCAGGCTTGTTATTTCTGCTACTATTTTCCTGGCTAGCAAAAGAATGGAAAATAGCAACTTACCAGGCTGTCTGTACCAGGGTTTGATTACGTTCACATTCTAGGACTTGTAAATACATAACAATGATCTGAGGAATAAGGAAGGGGGGAAAGAGAAAAAAAGACTCAGTTTCAACACATAAAGCAGGAGTAAGGCAGTAAATATACACAAGTGTAGAAATAAAATCAAACAGTATGCCCGAGCAATGGGGGCTCCTTCTCTCCAAGCACACACTCTAAGCTCTCCTCTCACCCCATCACATTCAGAAAAATCTTTATTTCACTACTTCTCCATTATTTTCAAACCAGCCACCTCTACCCTTTCGCAGGGAAGGACTTTTACTAACACAGCTCTTTGCCCAAGTACGCTGGCAAAAGCATTAATAACTAGAGGAGAATAAAGAGAAGAATTCAGGTCATTCTGACACCTGTGTTTCTTGTTCCACAGCTCCCAGTGATGCCACCAAGGTAGAGTAAGAATTACAATTACATTATCGTTGAGAACTCACCTTATGAGGATGCTTGACATGAACACAAAATCCCAACTCCTTCAGTACCCTCCTTTCTGCTTTGATTACTTGATTTTTGGTGTTTATGTAGTTCTGATCAAGTATCAGGGGGCTTGGAGTCCTATAGTTTGCAAGAAATAAAATCAAAACTGTTTTGCATATCCAAAAATAACGGCAACTCTGTTTTCCCTTCCAACCAACTAATGGCAACAGAAACCGGTTTTCAACTCCTGCAAGCAAGTTTAAGCATTAATCTTGTGCTGTCCAAGTTTAGATAAACTAGTTTAGTTGCTGCTTTTGGCTAGCTACAGATTAGATGGCTGAGATTAAAAAAAAAAATAAAATAAAAAATAACCTTCTGCTCCTGTGTATGCAAACTGCACTGCTCCAGCTGCTGGAAGGAGTTGGCTTGATGGGGGCACTCCCAAGAACTTTTCCTCTCCGTGGCAGAGGGGGCAGAAGGAGTCCTTTGCCAGGCAAGATTTCAAAGCAGAAGTAAGCCAGAACAGGCTTCTCTCACTGATATTAAAGTAGCAACTCGTGCTCTAGAAATTGCAGTTCCCTATGCACCGAGGAGCAGCTGATTCACCCTTCAGAGAAGCCAGCCCTGCCCTGTGATGTGTGAAAGGCTGAGCGAAGCACAGAATTAACCTGGAAACAGGCAGGGATCTGCCTGGAGTGACTCTGGGCCTGCTCCCCTCTCCAGTGGTGCCAGGGATGATCCTGCTGCTGCCTGCATTCGCAAAACAACAGCTCACTTCAGAGAGAGGTTTCAAACCTCAGCACTGTCAATCCTAATTCCTTCCAAATCCAACCCCTGAACTGTCCAGAGCATGTTTAGTCACAGTAACCTTCTGATGCACAAGTGTCACACTCCATTGCATATTCTTTGCTTTGTCTGTGCTTAGACTTGACCTTCCAACATTCCACATGGGATATTTTAATCCACTTCCTCCTGAAGGCAGACCAGCTTTTTCCCTGTAATATGCCTCACACATTCCATGGGCTTTCCAAAGCAGAGGAATGGTTTTGCAGCTCGTTATGCTCTAACAAACCACTCTGTGTACACAATACACCCCGAGCACTGGTGACAAATTTATTTTACATTACCTTCAAAAGAAAAAAAAAAAAAAGCAATGCGAAGTGGATTCAAAATACAGTTTTCGTTGTATCAGACAAAATATTTCACTGCCAACTTGCAAATTCCATGAGTGGATCTCACTTCTCTTCCCCGACAGGTCACAGAAGAGAAAAAACACTCCAAACCCCAAGTTTCCCAACCCAGGAAGAAAGGGTCAGTTTAATGACAAGGCTGGAATAATCCAGTTTATGCCACGACCTCTGCAGTCACCTGGACAGGCACTGATGGCCACGGGCAAAGGACACAACAAACTTCTCTAACGAAAGCATCTCGTTGTGTCACCATGCACCTGAAGCGTGAGCTGTCCCTGCTCTCTCCACAGGGCTGATGCAGCTCCCAGCTCTGCAATGAACAGCTGCAGCTCCCTGGTGCCAGGGTGGACCTGCAATTCAGGCACTGTCTCATTACACAAAGTGCCAGGTTTGCCATGTTCCAGCAGAGTAACTTCTCTACTTAAGTGTTACTCACTCATCAGGGCCAAGT
Organism: Riparia riparia; assembly: GCA_020917445.1. Lineage (NCBI taxonomy): Eukaryota > Metazoa > Chordata > Aves > Passeriformes > Hirundinidae > Riparia > Riparia riparia. The sequence goes on from JAIXNV010000046.1 coordinate 45,002, forward strand.
TCACAAAGTTATTAATTTCGGCTCCTCTAAGTAAACCCAAAATGGGAAGATTTTTTTTCTTTTATTTATGGTTGGTTGTTTTTTTCTCCCCATAAATGAACTGAAAAATAAAAGCTTTTTAAGCCTCTTTAAGTTAACTACTTCGGTGAGGAGCTGACTGTGTCTGAACACTTCAGCACTACCGAGACAGGCTGAGCACAGTGCTCTGGAGTGTGACAGTGGAACAACCAAGCTGAGCTCTTCCCAGCAGTGAAGCTGCTTCACTTCCCATTCATTCCAATCACTTTTACTGGTGTTGGTAACATTTCCTTCAGTATTGCTCTCCACAATTTCACCTCGAGATCACTGGCATTAACAGGATCTGCAGAGCAGAGTTCAGGAGTCCAGGCTGTCTGTCAGCAGAAAGCTTCATCACAGGTGGGAGATCCCGGGTTAAACACTCAGCACAGCCATGACTTCCAGTCTAGTAAAACAACCTGCAGTGCAGCCAGGATTATCCACCACCTTCCACATGTCCCTGCACTCCCTGAGAGCTCTGGAAGGAAGTTAGGGTGGCCCCACGTGCAGCAGGACAGATGGGAGCCTTCACTGCGTTTTAAGTTTCACTGTCCTTGCACAGGGCCATGGGATCAGCACCGACAGTTCACACTTGGCCCAATTCCACAGCACAGGGACAGGAATCCCAACGTGCCAAGTGTGCTTTGCTCTACTCTGCTGTCCCACATTTCCTTTGGTCACAAGTCCTACAGCCCTAAGGAAGCCATGAAAACCACCAGTTTATCCAGACGGGGCTTCCAGACAAACACAGCCTTTTATCCACTCATGGAAAATAAAAACCTGCAGGAGACTTAAGTGTTTTACTGCATCTTATTACTGGCAGAGTCAGGTTCTCCACTGCATTGATTCACCAGTTTAACAGTTGTGCCATAAAGTCTGCAATGTTGGTAAACAATGATTTACAAGTTAGACACTTCAGAGATTCCCCTTTGAAAAACTTCTTTGTTTTCTACTTAGAAAAAAGAGGAACTTTACCTGTGCATTTGCTGCACTTAATTCTCAGTCCAAGAATTATCTTAGGGCCAAGTAACAAAGCAGAGAAATAGAATTTATAAGCTTATATATGAAATATAAGCTTTAAACCCTGTATAGCCAAGGAGTGTTTCAAGTTCCTACTTGGAATCTGTTCCTACAGACCAGCACCAGTGCTCCAGACAAGACTTTAGGAACAGAGCACACAGTGGCCCTCTGGGAAGTCAATCCAACCCTTAAGATGCAAAACTTGATTGGGATTTAGACTGTGTAACAACCCAGAAGATTAACACACACTGTAATGTGTCTGTGACGATAAATAAATTATAAATACCTTTTTTTTTTAAAAATCACTCTGACAAATGAGGCCTAAGTTCTCCACACAGCTTCACTGGGTGTAATATTAAACTTTGGAGTCTTTGGCATGACTAATACTCAGAGGAGCAGCGCCCTGCGTGGAGTTTTGTTCCTAATGAGCAAAGTACTCGTGACAAGTACAGCAGAGCACCAGCACCTCGTTCCAAGGAGCAGAGATCTGTTATGCTGGTCAGTAAAAGAACACCAGTTCTCTGTTTGTCTCCAGGATCACAAACACAAGCAGCACAGGTTTGCAGGCAGTCTGAAGGCTCTAAGAACGTGTGTGTCATTAAGGCAGCCCCAGCGCAGGGCCCCTGCGTGAGGAACGGCTGACTGAGCACCTCAAAGCACCATGTGAGATTACAGCACCACACGAGTCACATTTCCAGTCTCAGGACCTTCTGCAGCTTTCAGGCACAGTTAAAAGAAATGAAATCAACTTCAGACTACATTCTATAAATTAAACAACAGTTGCACTTTGCTCAGAACAGAGAGGTTTTGGCACATAGTTATTTAAAAAGCAATTTTTCCACAGTACGAGCTTTTCTCCATGCACACAAACATTTTTACATGCAGTTCTACATCACATATGCTCGTCAAAGATCCCAAAGATAATACGCTTTGTCCAAAACACTTATTTAGCTTTTTCTTACTTCTCAGCATTAGAAACACCACCTCAGTTGACTACATGTCTCATAAAAAGAAAATTCCAATGCAATTCCCAGTTCTGCAAACAGGTACATAGAAGGGACTGCTTACAACATAATTGATAAAAACGTACAAATTCAAGACTTCCGTACCCTTGTTTTACTGTGAATTCAAACTGCAGTTATACAGAGCCAGACAGTGGAACTAAGAACCAAAAACTGGTTAAGAAAGAAAGCAAAGCCTACCCAAACTACCCCGAACTCATGTGCAGGTTAAGAGCTTCAGTTAACAGAAATGCTAAGACTAAAAAAGAAAGTACAGCAGCCTGTTTCAGTTCTGGGTTGTGTGTGAGAGACTAACTACAGCCTAAGTGTTAGCTTCAGTAAAAAAAATTAAAAATAAAATAAAATAAAATAAAATAAAAAAAAAGGTCAAGCTAGTATTCTAAAAACCTGGACAGCAAAGAAAAAAGCTTATAACAAGATACAGGAGTTCTTCCAAATGGTTCACCAGCGGCCAACCTGTTAGTCCCCCGATTCCAGTGACCTATGCTCAGAGCACTGGCTTCTCCTTGGGGATTTTCGATACTTCACTCACTGTTGCCATGACGACAGCTTCATCTTTATGTACCACTCCACATCACCCAGGCTTTGGTAAATGTAGCTGGTCGCTGTATAGTCGGTTGCAAGGGAAAAAAGAGTTGAAGTTAATAACGTGTACAGGTGATGGAACTGTCAGCTTGTAAAAAGTACAGAAAAACGTTTACATCCTGCTTGCTACAAAAAAAAAAGGGGGGGGCGGGGGGTGTGCAAGCCTGAATATCAGACCGCAGCATTTTTAAGGTTAATTTCATGCAGATTCACTCAGAATCGCAGAGCAACAATACCCATTTCTCCCGAAAATAACGGGTAGCAGTGCACGATTTCTCTGGACATGATGCACTTTAGGCACCACGTAACATGCACAAGTTGGGATTTGTAACAGGCTAGCTGGAAAGATTTAAATTCACAGGTTAAGTTCAGTTTCTCTGATCCTTCACAACAGCACAAAGAAACAACTAATTTGTATTCTCGTTGCAAAGAAAAACAAGGCATATGATTAATTAACCTTCACTGCCTGGACGGAGGCCAGAACGTTACTAATCACTGAGCCTGCTCCAGTAATTCCAATAGCCAGACCCCCTTAATAACTGTGCAAGACAATCCCACTGAATTCACACCTGGCATAACTTCACACAGCTCTCTCAGGGCCATCAGGGAGAACGGCTTTAAAGGCAAGACAGAACAAAGCTAAATCCCGAAGTGTAACGCCAACTCTTCCTTCTTGGATCTAGAACTAACCAGGACAACACCATCAGGAAGGCGGCCAAAGCCAAAGCTCTGGCTTGACAGAAGCATAACCAGGATAAAGACACCAACAAACAGCTGGCTTCCCTAAGGGATCCCTACTGCTTCTCAGAAAAGCTCACACAACACGTTTAAATGTCTGCCCTCACTTGGCGACAAGGGGCAGGGAAATAAAGCGTGAATTTAACACTGTAGCTGAAATTAAAATCCTTCTGTAACTACGGAGCACCTGAAACTTTAAGCAATCAGGCACCAGAAGCAAAGCCAAAGCCTCCAGACTGACACGGCTGCCCGACAGGATTAAGGAGACTTGGTGTTTAACAGCAACCTGGAGAACTCTCTCCTTTCAACCACGCCTTCCTCCTTTCAGTGCCTCGGTTATTTGCTTTACACGTGAAAAACGTGGCTTTACACACAAAGAGCAGCATTGGGCACCCGGAACGGGGACAGCTCTACCCCACCTGCGCAGGCGCACGGCACCAGAACAACGCAGCTCTCACTTTCTGCATGTAAAAACACCTGCAGCCTCCCAGACCCAGCGACACGTCCCTCACCAGGAAAGCTGCAAACACTGCAGGCCAAACCAAGTCTTTTTTTTTTTTAAAGGTACTTTCTAAAATGGCTTTTTCTAAAAGGCAACGCTGTCTCCACTGAAAGTTCAGCCTCTAAAGAGGTACTTTCTTAGCACCACCACGACACTTGGGTAGCCACACACTAACGAGAGAAAAGCAGCAGGACTGCTGAGTACGGTTAAACAACTGGAAAATACACAGCAACTCACTAACAAGCTACTCACACCTAAGACTACCTTACCATAACTACGAGACATCAAAAAAATCAACAAACGTACCTAGAACTACAACCGTGGTCCTAAAACTAGAACCAATACTTGCCAATCGTTAACTCGTAGCTAAATCAACAACGAAAACGGGTCTACCAAGTGAACAAAAGCAGAAGCAGCCGAGATTGCACTGTACTGCCTACACAGCAGCCAACAGGCACTCCCTTCTCAATTTTAGGTCGTTGAACTTAGCCTGGAAAAATACTGTGAATTGAGAACTGCAGCGTAGATTAGTGGTAACAGGTGCTTTATGCTCATAACGAAGCTGATCTTACCTTTTTGCTCTTAACTGCCGCAAGTGATGGAACACGTTGATCACGTCCCTTATCCGACGAGGCGCCTCTTCGATTTTGGATGCGAGATTGATGCAGGCCATGGCAACAATCTGAAAAGAAGCCCCGTTCCCGTTAAGCAAACGATTTCCAGCCCAGATAAAATGAGAATTACGTAACTAAGGAGTAAATCCGCCAGGCTCGAAGCGAGCGGCCCGCGTGGCCGCCCCAAGCCGCCCTCTCCCATCGCGCCCGGGCCGCGCTCACCTCGAAGCTGTG
>JAIXNV010000046.1:86216-107130 GCA_020917445.1 Riparia riparia
GCCCAACTCAACCCGACCCAGCCCAACTCAACCCGACCCAGCCCAACCCAACCCGACCTAACCCAACCTGACCCAGCCCAACTCAACTCAACTCAACCTAACCCAACTCAACCCAGCCCAAAGCATTCACTTCAAAGAGGAGCAGATCACAGACCCACCAGGGATGAAAGCAGCAAACATTCCAGCACCCCAGGGACTGGTGAGATGGGATCCAGCCCACACCATCAGGGATCTCCCCCTGCTGTGCCCTCAGGGAGTTTTGTGGCTGCCCTGAGGCTCCTGACCTGCACCGTCCCAATGCAGCTGATTCAATCACTTGGTTATGAGGAAGGAGCCCCGGATCTGCCCCAAACCAACCAGCAGGAGCCCCATGGATCAGCGTGGGGCCCATGGCACGTGGGCTGTCCAGCACACGTCCATCCCTGCTGTCAAACCCAGCTCCACAACTCCAGCCTGGAGCCGGGAATGTCCTCTCCCGGCCCTGCCCCTGTGCCCAGAGGCTCTGCCACCCCTCAGGGCTCATTCCCCATGACATCCAAAGGGAAACCTTCACTTGAGCCATCTGGGAGAGGCAAGGGATGTGCTGTGTCCCTGAAGGACACGAATCCTGGAAGGTTTCAGAAGATTCCATCTGGGAAAGACAATGTTTCCTAAAGCTGATGTTCCTCCCTGCCCGTGCTGGAGGGTCTCTGCTCCCCTTTGCCAGAGCCCTGAGGGGGGTCTGGGTGGGAGTTAAGGCTCATCCCGCTTACCTTCGACCACACACTGCTCAGGGATGGGAATCCTCCTCCCCAGCTCCAGCACGTATTCTTTTACTTTGCCCAGGTTTTCCTTCAGGTGCAGGAACAGCTTGTCCTGGCATTCCACAGGGCCCGTGGCTGCCTCTGCCCTGCCCTCCACGGCCTTTTCCGGGGTCAGTCCTGGCAGGCTGGCTGCCTGGGGGTAATCAGCGCTTTGTGGGGAAACCAGGGAGCTCCCCACGTGCACTGCTTCGGGGTGGACCCCAAAAGGCAGCGTCTGGTGCTCCTGGCTGAGGCAGATCTCGGAGAAGGAGATGCCAGCAGGGATCTCCCCGTTCTCCCCTCCCTCCGAGCTCAGTCCCTTCATCCTGAGCACGTGCAGGGCCAGGCTCTTGGACCTGCAGGGGAGGAAGGAAGGGAAAAAGGGTTTGGAATAGAGGCAGGGCACAAAAATCCCCCCAAAACGTGCCCTGTGCAGCTGCCTTGGGCAGCTCAGTGTGGGGCTCACCGTGATGGGGGCAAGAACCTTCTGGGAAATCTGCATTTCAAAAGCCAAGCTCAAGCCACAGCTTTAACGAGCAAATGAAATGAAATAACATCCAAGTGATAGCCCCATATCCCAACATCTGCCACGGGGGGAGCGAGGCAGCCCCTCAGCAAGGATCTTATAACCCTGGGGGTGGCGTGGCTGCTTTACCAATCACATCATAAAAACGTGACAAAAACCCAGCAGCGTTTCACTGAACCAGCACCCAGCCTCCAGCCCTGGATCCCTGCTGGGGATGGAGGGGACCAAAGAGGGCAGAAGTGGCTGAAAGGGCAAATCCTGGAGCAGGAAGAGCAGAGCTCTGCGTGGAGCTGTGGGGCAGGGACAGCCAGAGGACCCCGATAAATAAACTTGATAGATTTTGTTTATTGATAAATATTGTTAGTGATAAATGCTGTCATTGATAAATATCGGTGATGACACCCCAGGAAAGCTCTTGGGACCTTCCTTTCTGTGATATCTCAATGCAGCTCTTTTCCTGCTCTTTTTGCTGCTTCAGGGCACAGAAAAGATTAAATGGGATCCCCAGGGAAGCTGTGGCTGCCCCTGGATCCCTGGCAGTGCCCAAGGCCAGGCTGGGCAGGGCTGGGAGCAGCCTGGGACAGAGGGAGGTGTCCCTGCCATGGCAGGGGTGGCACTGGAGGGGATTTAAGGTCCCTTCCAACCCAAACCATTCTGGGATTCAGAAAGATTCCATCCAGCCCTTAAGTTCACGGATGCAAAAGTTTGTTTAAAATTAAGTTTGTGCTGGCTGTGGGTATTACATGAGCAGACCAAGCCCCCCGTGTTTGGATCAAGTTTTATGACAAAACTGATCTCCCTGAACCCCTCACACATTTTCCAGAGCCGTACCTGTTAAACCTCATGTCCTTCCTTTCTTCTTTAGAGACCTGGCCCAGGCTGTATCTCCTCACTGAGCCAGGGGTGCTGTTGTCCACATTTATTTTCTCTTCAAAAGCCTGGATTTTAACTTGCAGCTTTTCATCTTCCTCGCTGCTGTTCACCACAGATTTTAAATCATCCAGTGGTACAGGGCATTCTGCCTCAGGGTCGTTTTCCATCCTGAGGAAGCAGAAAGCAGAGGTTTAACCCTGGCACATCGTGGTCATTGTGCTGATGCTGTGTCTCTGCCTGGGACTTGTGGTTTGGATCTGGTAAAATAATTATGTTTAAACAGAGATTCCCCGAGGTTATTTTCAGGAACATCCTCTGGAGCAACATCTCTGATGGATCAGAAACGTTGAACATCTCTGACAACCCTGGATTAAAAACTGCCAAGCACCAGAAAATCACAGCTCTGTCCCTGATAGTCAGTTTTTTTCATCTGAACTCAAGCTGTCCTCTGAAAATTCCTGAACACTGACTTATTGCATTATTTTCACAAGGCAAAAGTCAAGCTATTTGCAGACTTTATAGAATTCTGTGGTTTTAAAGCTTTGACCAAAGTACATGCAGTTCTTACTGAATTACTGCACTCTGAGAAAGTAAAATGCCTTTTAAAACTGGGGGAAAGTTCTGAGCAACGTGACTCCAGCTCAGCAGAGAGAAAATGAAGAGTTAAAATGAACTTGTAGGACTGCAGGGGAAGCAGTTTTGCTTTGGGTTTGTTATTAGTTTGTCTTAAAATCACAGAATCAGAGAATCATGAAACAGTTTGGGCTGGAAGGGACCTTAAATATCATCTCATTTCCACCCCTGCCATGGGCAGAGACACCTTCCACTGTCCCAGGCTGCTCCAAACTCTGTCCAGCCTGGCCTTGGACACTTCCAGCCACAGTATATGACATTTTAATGCAAAAGTCAAAGGTAACTTTCAAAAAAAAAAAAAGAAGAAGGGAAGCTGTAGATCTAAAAAGAAATCTGGTGGAAAAGACACTGCTGGTACAAATGTGCTGGGCTCCCTCAAACAGCTTTGAAAATGACTTTTTCTGGGTTCCTTCACCTCTCAGAGGCTGCAGAGAGACTCAGCTGCTGCGAATGTTTGGCCATGTGCTGGAAATCTGGATTTTGGGTATCTTTACTCTGCCTCGAAGATGCTGCAGCAGCAGCAGGACTGGATTTCCCAGGGACCAACAGCAAGAGCACCACTGCTCCTTCGCCTCTCCCTCTCCTGCTGGGATGATGTGCACGTTCCCACCTCGCTCCTGCAAGCAGGGAGGAACTGGCACAAACAATCACGGGGGCAGCACAAAGCAGACAGGAATCTCTTGGAGAATCAAGGGGGATTGGACAATATTTACTTTTTAACCTCTACCCGCTGCTCTAAAACAAGTTTGTCATGCTTCTGGGCTATTCCTTTGTTTGATTTTCATTTTTCCCCCCGGATGAACAAACATCTGACTAGCTAAATCAGTAAAACATGGATCTATAAAACCACAAATGAGGGGGTTAACACAGCCCTTCCGAAGCCGCAGAGCCTCACAAGTCCCGCTCGCAGTGGGGAAGCCCATTAAAAACTCCCCAAACTGCAAATTACCAATTGTAAAAAGCCAGGTTTTTAAAGGACAGCCAGAGATGCGGCATCACAAAATGCACTTTTTCACTTGTTTTGATAAAGGTGGCTCAGGGTATTTCTCAGGGGAGTTGGCAACTTTTGTCTTGCTTTGTTTTTAATTTCAGCAAGATCGCATAATGTATTAACACTGGGGAGCACTTGAAAAATATTCTTCTGTAATAAAGACCCTTGAAGTGACCTTTCCTAACAAATCTTCCTGGGGATGTAGGACATGATTTAATTTATTGGGAAGCAGTCACTCCACCACAGCTCCCAACACTGCTGCCATTGTGGGAGCTGAGCTCAAAGGAAAACTTCTGTTCCCTGTGTAAATATGGGCGAAGCCTCAGGACACAGAGAGGGGATTGATGGATTGGTGGGCTCTAGGAGTGACAGACCCCAACCAGGGAGCCTTCAGTGATGGCTGGAATTCAAAATGGGGTTTCAGACAGCACCTCTTTGTCCAGCACTCTTGTGCTGAGCTCCCGTGGCTTCATGAAGGGAATGCAAGGAAACACTTCTCCCAAGGAATCGTAAAATCGTTATGGTTGGGAAGAAAACGCGGATGAATCCCATTTTCCACATGTCGAGCAGAAAAAAGTCACTCCTAGGGTGTGGAGGGTGGGCTCCTCAAGCCACCATCTCCTTTTTGCCCCTGTTGGTGCCAGGATTCCCAAGTGGGAAGCAGAGGAGCTCCGAGCACACCCAGGAGCTCTCCTGCGCACCAGCCTTGTGCTCACATCAGTTCCTTGGGAAGCCAAAAGCACAAATCCCCCAGGAAACCCTGCATGGGCTCCATCCCACCCCCCTCTGGGATGCCTGGCAGCCTCAAACTCATTGACTGCAGTCTTGGCAAGAGGCACCGGTGCCTTGCTGAGGTTGCTGGAGCAGGATCAGCTCCCACCAAAGCTGTTAGCAGGAAGAGGGGGATGCACGAGCTCATGGAGAAACCAGAATGCCAGAAACAGTGCCAGGCTGCTGATGGCTTGGTGCTTTTAAATCCTCTGGGCAGATGCACCTCAATGTCCAGGTGGTGCATGAGCATGAAGGACATTTCTCCAGACCAGCAGCACCACTGTCACACTCCCAGTGTGGGGAAAAAAAGAGCATTCCAAAGGGAGATTAATGAAAATACACCGGGGATTGTGGCCAGGGCTTCACCTCCGTGCACGTGGAGGCACAAGGAGGTTTGTTAAGGGAGAGAAAACTCGCCTCCTCTAATAGGATGGACAAGAAAGTTTGAAGAAGGCAAGTGGTGGAGAAAAGATCATGGAATCGTCAGCAGAATCCCAGGTGGGTTTGGCTCAGAAAGGACCTTAAAGATCACACAGTGAAGCCATGGGCAGGGACACCTTCCACTGTCCCAGGCGGCTCCAATTCCCAGGGATCCAGGGGCAGCCACAGCTGCTCTGGGAATTCCATCCCAGCCCCTTCCCACCCTTCCTCGTATTTAACCTAAATCTCTCCTCTCCCAGTGTGAAACAATTCCAACCCTGGAGGAGCAGCCTTGGTGCAGCCTCTTGTGCTCAGTGCTCACCCAGGACCAGGACTTTGAGGCTTTCTTTCCCTTGAATTGACTACACTGCCCCTTCTGGGTTGGTTCAGTCCATTAAAAACCCTGCACATGCTCTTTAAAAGCCCCTCTGGGACTGAATAACTTGCAATTTTGGGACAGTAAGGAGCAGCAGAGCATGGCCTGGTTTTAATTATGTTCCTCCAGTCCCTGCATGTGAAATTCCCTGCGTCAAACAACGCCAGGCCAGCCGTGGCTCTGAAGAAATCGGCTTCTTCCTGTGTAAATGCAGGAGTTTTGGAAGGAATGGTCATAATCCAGTTTAAAATCCTGGTTTCCTCTCGCAGCACAAACACTCTGGATTGCTGCTCTCCAGCTCAGTGACTGCAGCAGCTCCAGAGCTGGGAGGGCACTTCCACCTTCACACCTGCACTGGTCCCACTTCCCAAGAGTCCAAACCAGCTCTGCTTAAATCAGCAGAGAGCTCTCATTCAGCCTTGTCTGATTTAGCTGATACTCTGCTTGATACAGCCCTGAAATGTAAAACCAAATAGCTAAAAACTGTGAAAAAACAGCATTTTGCTGTGATCTCTCACAGCCACGATGAGAGAACGAGGGCACAGAGGGTTGGGGAGGCAAGGAAATTTAAAAGAAATAAAGAAATAAATAAAATCAAGGAGCAGAGAGAGAAAATCATCTGTAACCACACTCACACAGACGAATGAACATTCTGCTCTTCAGCCAGTCCTTAACAAAGAGAATTCTAGTGAGAAACAGCCAGATTTTGATGAAAACTTTGTTTTTAACTGGGTTTTTTAGCAGCTCTAGAGATGAATTTTAAGCACAGAATACAATAAGGAATAGGAATCTCACAGCATTTTAACAAATAAAGTAATTTTCCAACCACGAACAGAGGGACCACAATGGGTTGTGAATACTGAGGGCTGGTTTCTCCTCAGGTTCTGCCACCAGGTGAAGCTTGGACATTCCTCACAGCCTCGAGCTCAGATGAGGGGCTCAATCTGGGTTCCTCTTTCATTTTTACCTCTCTCCAGGACACCAATAATTTGTTTCTCCACTGACCTCAGTGTTTTGGCTCCACTGCTCCCAGTCTGGCTCCGGGGCTGGCCTTAACCGTTAGGAGTTTTCTGACATCTGCGTCCCATTTTTTCAAAGGATCACTTCTCCTCTGTGCCCCCCTGACCTACTGCACTGTGCACAACTCTAATTACAAGTCTCTCACTAATTAGAAGTGACTGCCACCCCGTATTCGAATAACATTCCTCTCCTCACCGTGACGAGCATCACAACGCTTTAACCTCGGCGTGCCCAGTCAGGAGCAGCTGAGTGAGCAGAACATCTCCCTGTGGATGCTTCAGAAAAATTTTTTTTTCAGACTTTTTTTTTTTTTTGCTAAATCTTCATCGGGGAGCTACGCCAGCCATTGTTCTCACCACCCTCAGTGGGCATTCTCCAGAATAAACTCAATGGTAATTGCGAGGCCTGGCTTCGCTGATTTATTTTTAACCGAGGCTTTTTTAGCTTGCCATAAAGTCGACTTATCTGGGGCATGGCTTTCCTCACGGCAATGGGGGTGTGTTTAACAGAGTTTAACAGAGAGTTTAACAGAGTTCTGGTGCCTCACAGAGCCCTGGAGAGGGCTGAGGCTCGTCAGCCCCACAGTACCTGGCTGCCGCCGCGCCGTCGGTGTCGAGCTGCCGCACGAGCAGCCGGGCGATGGCAGAGAAGCTGTTGCTCATGCGATAAATGTCCCTGCTCTGGGCGCCCAGGATGCTCGAGAAGGTGTCCGTGAGGCTCTTGATCTCCAGCAGGAGGATGTGGTGAAAGGAGTGCTCCATGCTGGCCAGCTGGTTCACCAGATACAGCAGGGACGTTCTGGCTCGTTCCTGGGAGATAAGAACAGAGATAACAGCACACAAATTCATTGTTTGCTGCTGTGAGGGGCTCTGTGTGCTGCCACTGAGTCACTGTCCCTGGGGAGGGGTGGCTGCCCCACCAGACACGGGCAGCTGCCTCAAACACAGTTGGTTTGTGGTTACACTGGAGTGGCTTTTGTTCCTCATGGTGTTACCCAACCCTGCTTAACTCAGGACATCTTGTCTGCACCTCAGACCCAGAGCCAGATCCCTGAAGGCTCTTTGAGGGCCCTGCATCGTTCTGGGTTGGTGCATCAGCCTGGTTCAGTGATGAGGGCCCCAGCAGCACCGAGCTGCCCTTTCACCCCTGATGAGTCTGGCTCAGCTATTCCATAAATCCAGAGGATGGTTTGGAAGGGACCGTAGAGCCCTCCCAGTCCCACCCCTGCCGTGGCCAGGGACAACTTCCACAGGTTGCTCCAAGCCCCATTAACACCTCCTGGAATGGGGAACCCTCAGCCTAGACCTGAGCATCTCCAGATCAGGGCTCCTCTGTTACGGTTGTCCTCATTAGATTGGGTTCCACGGTCCTAAAAACACCCAAGTGGGAAAAGCAGTGGAAAACCAGCAATTAACTCGAACTCCCATCAGATCCTTCACTGGGGGAATCCTTTTACTCAGGGAAGCCCACTTGGTCCTCAGCAGATTGAGACGGAGAGTGGGAGATGTTTGGATTCCAGCCTGTGCTGAAACACAAACAAAGGCAAAAAACAAACAGCTTTCCTCTTCCCAAGGGCCAGCAGGGAGCTCATGTGCCACGCACGTGCTCTGCACTCTGCAGGGTCCCAGCCCCATTTCCTCCTCTCTTCTGGGACCTCGTAACCAGAGAGCAAAAACTGCTGAAAGTTTGATTCCAAAATCCAGCTGGGCTGTAAAAACACCCGGGAGACTCTGGCAGGACACGGCCCCAGCACCACGGGCGAGACTCTTTTTGAGGAGCAAGTCAACGTAATCCAAGGCAAAGCAGCTCTGCTGCATCGTGCCGTGACAGAGATAAACGGGAAGAGAGGATCCGACCAAGTGCATCCCTTCAGCCGTGTGGGGAAAGCTCCAGCTGCACCCAGGGCTGGCCTGATGCGATGGAGGAGCTTTTTCCTCAATGGCTTGGATGAGGTTGACTTTTTGGTGCACAGTCACTCATTTATTTGAAAGCCGATCCTTCCTCCAAGAGATAAACAGAGGCTCAATTAACATTTAAAACACATTTCTGTTTTCCAAACAAACTGTGCAGCAGACTAAATGGAGGAGCAGTTTTGACCGTTTTCCTGTCACTTTGATCCAGCTGGAGAGTCTCCAGCCATGCTGAAATGCTGCTACTCGCCTGGAGTGAGGTAAAAGAACAATAAACTCGCCTGAGTAATATAATATGTCACTGCTATACAAAACAAAATTAAAGCAAAATAGCTCAACATGAAAGCAGCCGTTATCCCTGCCACAATTCCTATCCAAAGTGTTTCACCAAGCCTATTTGGATGCACACAACCCCCTGTTATTTCAGCGATGCCTGTCTGATGTATTTGTGTATTTTCTCATAAGCAGCACTTACATTTTACGGCGTTACATCTGCCAGAAGGCCAAGAGCTAAAGCACAGGCAGTGAGGTGTGGCAAAGTGTCGTGCTTTTTTCCTTAAAAACAGGTTCAGGAGACTACAAAAAGATCACAGGGCCTTCAGAAATAACTCCAGCTCCCAGGTGGTTCAAAACATAGGGGGAAAAAAAGAAAGTGTGTGATTGCCCTGAGCCCCTAGATGGTGGGGTTTTTTTTGTTTTTCCAACTTGCCCTCCCCAAGAGTGTCTCTGACACCAGCAGAAGTGGTGTGTGTGAACGAGGGGCAGCCTTTCAAATCCCCAGCTCTCCTCTGCTCCTGGAAGCACAAGAGGCTTTTCCTAGGAGCCAGCAAGGATTTGCTGCTCAGATCCACAGGCTCGACCGACAAGGGCCGAGCCTCAATCCTTGCCACCTCTTTTCCCCAGGCTAGGCTTCCAGTGAAATAAAACATCAACAAATAAAATTCCAGCACTGCCATTGATGTCTCCTTGCCTGCTTGTTTTGCTTGGCCGGGCAGGGGACGCCGACTCCTGTCTGAGAAGTGGCAGAATGTCCACGGCACGGCTCGGTGACAGCACAGGGAAGAGGGGGAGAAGGGATGAGGGAGGGTTTTGGGAAGGCCCTGACACGAGGGGCTGTGAGATGAGACCATCAGAGGCACACAGGGGTTGATGGTTGGACTCCTGGAGGTCTTTTCCAGCCTGGGAGATTTCATCATTCCATGACCTCGCCTATGCTCAGGAATCAGCCACGGGGGCTTTTCCTTCTCCTTTTACGTGAGGTGATTCTTTTTGTAATACCAGCTTAGACAGGGCTTGGAGCAACCTGGGGCAGTGGAAGTGTCCCTGCCCACAGCAGGGGAATGGGATGAGCTTCAAGGTCCCTCCCAACCCAAACCTCTTTGTCATTTTAAGATCTTCCATAACTCAGAATTATTCACACTTCCCGACTCTCTAGAGAGCAAAACAAGAGAGGAGCCATCGATCTCCTGGTGGAACATTCACCTCCGCCACCCTTTGTGTGTTGTTTTTATCCCTGTTTTTGAGTCTGGAGCGCAGGGTCCCAGGATCTTGGTGACAAACACAGCAAACAAATGACAAATGTGTCCTCTCCAGGGGCTGGGATGCTCCTGAGTCAGCAGCTTCCTAGAAAATCAGACTTGTGACACGGGACATGGGGAGAGCTTACTCAACACTTACTCCAGGGAGACTGGACATGAATTTTTCAGTGCAGGTTGTGAGTGATCCACTCAGTAGATTGGTGTAGCCACATGAACCAACAGGTTAAAAATATGAGGGGAAAATATTCTTTGAATCACGTCTCAGTAAACTTTACTCTGGTGTGTGATTTCCAGCACTACGTGAAATCCAACAGGGCCAGTTGGTTCCTCGCTTATTCTTGGTTTGGTATAAAACAATCACAGCAACAAAAGGCAAAATAAATAAATCCATTCCCTTTGAAGTAGCAGAAACTCAGCAGAAATGGAGCCTCAGAGACACCCAGATGGGGAGACCTGGTTCAACACCCCAAAACAGAATCCCAATGGAATCCTTCAGTTCTGAGCCCAGCTGTGCTCAGCTGAGGATTGTCTGGTTAGCAACTGTAAAGCTTCTAGAAAATGCTGACTCTCAAATACTAAATACAGAATTAAATGTGGTCACCTGCAGATCTTATAAAAGTAAAACTTGCTGGGGGATGGAAGTAAACAAGGAGAGAACAACAAACTTCATTTGGCTCCCAGGCCTCAATGGGATTTTGGCTCCTCTCTCTACACAACAGAAATAAGATTTACAAAGCCAAACCAAATCTGGTTTTGATTCTTCTGAGATAAATTTAATTTTACACAAATATAAAGCTCCAGATCAGTAGAAACAGCAAGGATGGCGTCTTCCTGTGCTGCTCACACACACAACGCTCCCCCAAATTGATTGCCAAAGGGGGAAGGACTGGAGTGAGATCATCTTTAGGGTCCCTCCCAGCCCAAACCATTCCGTGATTCCCCACAGGGCAGTGTGGTTACCCGTGAAGAAAGAAACACGTGGATGCCTTACTTTATACAAGGTCAAAAGCGACCCCAACCAACCCAACCCCAAACCCAAGCAAGCCCTTTTGGTTCCCACCTTTCATACCTCATCGAGATGTCCAACAGCTCCGAAGATCTTTGCTGTCTGCCCAATCAAACTGGGAAAACTCTCACCAATTTCCCTCAGCGTGGGAAGGAAAGGGGCCAAGGCTGCGGGTTCGTAGCTGGATATTTCCAGAAGGATGTTTAGAATCACCTCACTGTGGTTGGGGTCCCTCAGGTGTCCAAATAAAAATGGCAAACACTCTTTCAGCACCTGTTAAAAAAATCAGAAACAAATTGGATCTCTGTTTTGAATTGTGAACACACATAACCAGAGGAGATACAACCACCAGAGTGATAAAAATAAGCCACCAGACCTTGAGTTAATAGAAGAGTTTTCCACCCTTGGTGACCTTTGCATGGAGCTATTGCTGAGGTCAATCCAAGTTCAACTGAACATATGGAATAAGGGTAAGCTCTGCTTTAAAATACAGCAGTTATGCATAAATAAGTAAGGAAATGCTCAATTAAAAGAAAACAAAACAAATCAAAAAAACAACCAAAACCAACCCCCACAAAAAAACCCCACCTTTACCAAATATTTTCCTTGCTCCAGGCCAGTCTATATTTTACTGATTAAAACAACATAAGACTCAGCCTTCCTCAATGATGCAGTAAATTAAAATACTTGTAGAAAATTTTGGGTTCCAGCAGAAACTAAACAATGTGACAAGGTCAGGAGCTGGAAAAGAGGGGAAAACAGGGGGCAAGACCCTCATTGCATAATAAATGTGCTGTAGGTAAGCTGTCATTTCTTGTAAGAAGCCAGTTTTCAGGAGACTGAGGGTGTAGTCCTCGGAGCCAAACAGGATGTAGTTGTGTACAAGTTCCCACTGAGAGATTAATTGAGGGTACACTGAATTAATGTGTAATTCACATTACAGGCACGCTAATGCACCTTGGATTCAGGGAAGCTGCAGCATCTGCGCAAAAGACATTCAGACACAGACACGGGGCATGAAACAACCCCTCCTTCTGGGCTTTTTTTTTTTTTTTTTGAGGATTATCAGTTCTCATCAGTTCCTAAATCATTCTAATTGTCCTTGACGTGGATTTTAGTACAGCTCATGTACACTGACAGAAACACAGTTAAGGGAATTTACACTCAGCTGACAGAGGAAGAGCCAAAAACGCTGGAGACAAATGGTTTAACCCAAACCTTTTGGTCCAGCAGAGCCTTCTCTCTGTTCTCCTTAGGACTAGGTGGAGGATTTGGAATGGAATTAGAGAGTTTACAGGGAATTAGGACAGGAAGGCACTGCCCCGCACCGCGGGGTTCCTCCCTCTCTGAAATGCAAAGGAGGGACAGGGAGATGTTCCGGGTGTGCTTTACCCCCAGTTCTCTCTTCCTGGCCACGGTGTGCAGGAGCCTGAGGAGGTGGAGCTGCTCGGGGGGGTCCAGCTGGGCCATGGGTGCCACCAGGTCCCGCAGGCGGGCGCGGATCGGCTGCGGCTGCTGCTCGTAGAGCGCGGGCAGCACCCGCAGCAGCATGGAGTTCCCTGGGGACACAGCGGGGACACAGCGGCTGTCAGTCAGTGCCCAGCACTGGGGACAGCCCCACAACACCAGCACACGCCCCTGGAGACACCGGGTTAACGATCACGGGACGGTTCGGGTTGGAGAGACCTGGAAGCTCATCTCGTTCCACCCCCGCCCAGGCTGGTCCAACCTGGCCTTGAAGGATCGTCGGTACAAAGCCAGGGAGGCATAAAACTGCAGAAAGTTATGTACTGGGCCAAGAAAACAGATAAATTATCAAAATAGGGCAAATCATTGCAGGAGTAACAACGTGGTGTAAAAAAACGCCCACTAATTCCTATTAATTATCATTCTATTTTTGAATATCATGAGAACTCTGCTTAATGAGCTTTCAGTTTTGGATGATGCCCTGTTGAGTCCTAGGCCAAACTAAGTGTGATTTCAATTAACAAAGAAACAAAAGAAGAAAGAAGGAGAGAAATGACCAAGAAACAACAAACACAACAAAAGACAAAAAACTACAAGGCTCCTTTGCTGAGATTCAGATTTTCAAATTAAATTAGCATCATATGGAAGGAATAGTTGGTTAACAGACAATTAAACATGCATTTGAACAGAAATAGTTAAGCATGCCATTTCCAGGCATAGAAAGGAGCCAGAGAGAGCCAACTGCAGACAGACAGAGATATGCTAAACCCTCTCTCACACATTTTCATAAGATGTCTGTGCATAATTCAATTTGAAGTCCGGGCTCATACCAAAATATATAACTCCACATCGCAGAACATGCCTGCCTCAATGGATTTAAGTTTCACTTGAGCAACATATGGAAAACATCTGCCTATTGCAACCTAGCATGGCTCCTTTTTGTAAACCCTTGGAAGTCCTCACGGCCTCTTTGGATTTGGTTTCCAAGAGGAATCAGCTCTCTGGCCTGCTGCTTTTCCTCCCATTTACATCTGAGCCGGATAACTTTGGAAGATAAGCAGATCTGTTCATGGATGGTAGGAAAAGGACATTTGGGTTCAGACTGGAGCACGTGGGGCTCTTACCAGATATAGAAAATGCACCCCAAGACACGGCTGGGTCTCACAACCTCCCCTCCGAGCCAAGAAATGAGCACATAACTCACGGCAGGTTCAGACAGCTCCGAGCCCAGCAGCTCGTAATGAGCCCTGAGGGTCCTTTTCCTCCACAGGAGTGGCTCTCCACTCCAGCCAGCCACGCTTCTGCACCTTATCCTGCTTGGAGGATCCCTGGCTGCTTCCCCAAGGCTGCTCCGAGCCCCCGTGCAGCCCCAGCAGTGCCCGAGGTCAGGGCAGACCTCACTCCCACCCCACGGACACGGCAAATTTATCTTGTTCTGTTCTACACAGTCACAAAGGCCAGGGGCAAAGAAAAGAGAGTTCCTGAAGAATCACCCTGAGAAGATGGGCAAACTGCTCCATTCTGGCCATTTCCTAACCACGTTCCCAGAGCTCCTCCTGAGATGTTCCCAGTGGATCTGGATAAAAAAAGTGCTACCACTAACATTCCATGGGATTGATAGCAAGCATCAGTTCCTCCAGAGGGAGAACCTGGAGATCAGGGAAGGTTCTTCCCCCAAGGGTGCTGGGCACTGCCCAGGCTCCCCAGGGAATGAGCACGGCCCTGAGGCTGCCACAGCTCCAGGAGAGTTTGGACAACATTCCCGGGGATGCACACGGTGGGATTGTTGAGGGGTCTGTGCATGCAACAATTTAAGGCATTGGGATTGGACTGGAGGATCCTTGGGGGTCCTTTCCAACTCAGGACACTCAGTGATGAAAAGGTGACAGGATGGATTCACTGGAACTTTTCTAGACTCATGTCATCATTCGAAATGGAAACATTTTGTCCTGAATACATCAAAATAATTTTCTCTCCGGATGATGTCATGCTTCCAGCACTAAGTCCTTTCTTTGCACTTGCCCTTGCTTAAGTTTGCACTGGAAGTTTTCCACCCACAGGGAGCAGAGCCCTTAAACTCCAGTCAGATTTCAGCAACAATTGCAAAAGATGAAATTCCCGTATTCCTGGAGAGGCGAATTTCCTCTCAGCTATAGAAGTGTGATGGGAAGGAATCCAAGAGGCAGTAACAAAAATAACAGCTCTAAGCAAGGAAAGACACCAACCTGAGCCATGCTGTTGCCTAAGCTGGGATGTCAGGGATAGGACGGGATCTGGAAGGGAAGACTGATTATTTAGTCTGGCAAACGAGCGCTTGGAGTGCGGGGTGTATCAGAGGAGTGATGCAATCACAGATGATGGACCGCAGCCACCAAACCTCTCTGAACAAAAAATACTTTGTGCTAGCGCGGCTTTGGGCAGTTTCCTGCAGCAAACACTGCTGGGCTGATATTCCCTAACCAAGACAGATGAAAAGCAAAGGCAATCGGAGCAACCCCCTCCCTCTGCAGCGAGATTGAAGTGACCTCACTGACAGGGAATTGCTTTTAAGTGAAGAACCTGTGTGCACACGTGTAAATAATCCCAGATATCCCAGTCTGGATAGCTCTGTTCTTCAGGGACCTCAAGAAAGGTCAGCAGGCAAAACCCAGTTGGCCATTTTCTGCTCTTTTCATGTCGGAGGTAGCACGGGATACTCAGAGCTGTTTGTTTGTCACATCTTTAAGGGCTCTGAGGGGATTTATGCACACCCAGCTCCCCAACCCCAATTCCCAGAGCTCAGAGAGCCAGAGGTGATATCAGGAATTCTGAATAATTCACTTCTCCCCAATCTTGCTCCATCTGCCACAATCCAAACTGAGAGCCTGAAAATGTTTGTTGTGCGAGAATGGAAAAAACATCCCACTCAACTCCCTGAATGCCTTTCCTTCCCTGCCACCCTGACTCCCAACACTTTGCAGGTTAGATTTTCTCACCCTTCCCAAGCCGACCACACGCTGGGAATGACACAATTCCAGCGCAATTCCAGCTGGGGACCCTCCCTGGCTGCACATGAGCCAGAGACGGACCCCAGGGGCACGGCTGGGTGGTGCCAGCCCTGCAGCCGCCCCTGGAAAAGGCTGCCCCAGCTCCAGCTCTGCCCATCCCAGCAGCACAGAGAAGAACAAGGGCCCCGCAGCCCGTCGCGGTGTCCCACGGGCCGACGGATTTTCACTCCAAAGGGAGTTTCCAAAGACAAAAGCCCAGGCACCAAGAGTAGTTCTTCCCCCAGCATGACTCGGGTTTGGCCCATGCTGACTGGAAAATCACGGAATGATTGAGGTTGGATAGGATGCCTAGGATCAGAGTCCAACCTGTGCCCGGTGCCCACCTCGTGCCCACCACCTCCTCCCCAGTATCCAAGGCACAGGTAGTGCAGGTCTGTATA
Organism: Riparia riparia; assembly: GCA_020917445.1. Lineage (NCBI taxonomy): Eukaryota > Metazoa > Chordata > Aves > Passeriformes > Hirundinidae > Riparia > Riparia riparia. Next base: position 101,957 of record JAIXNV010000046.1, read on the forward strand.
AGCAAAACCAGAGACACAAATGGAAAGGGAGCACGGATTCCAAGGCAGATGCAACTGCAGGAGGGTTTTTTTGCTGTTTTCTGGATATTTCATAGCAAATCCATAATTTGTATGAGATCACCCCCAATCCCACCTAAGCAAAGCACCTCTGACACGATTAATGGCCTGTTGAGCCAATAAGATTACAGAATTTAAACCAGATTAATACCAGTAAGACTCAGACCAAATTAATGTTTCATCCAGAAGCACCTTGTTTCACTTTTTCAGAGGTAACAGACACAACTCCGATTGTGCAGCTGCAGATTTACAGCTCCCAAAACAGGATACAGCCCTAACAGATTATCCACGGGGTAATGGTGGTGTAAGTGCTAATTAGGGCTGGAAAAGCGGAACCCTAACAAGCTGTTAGAACTCCTTAAGAGCTCTCCTTTATTGCTTAAAGCAATAAACTGTTGGTACAGAACGGAATTTGTTTTCCAGCAGTGCCTAGCTCTCCAAAAAAGCTGCGCTCTTTAGCTAAACCAGACGCGCCTATCCAAACCAACTCCAGGTATGTTTATTTTTATACCGATCCCCTCCAGAGCCCTGGCACGCACCGACCGCGAGCTGAATTTGCAGGGAACGCTTTCTTTCCCCACAAACGACACACGAAACAACACAACCGACCCAGCCGAGCGCTCCCAAACCCCCAGGCGCTGCTGCACGTCCCAACCCGCCCCCGGGGCGAGCCCGGCTCTCGCCGCTTTCGCCCTTGGCCAGTCAGAGCATCCCCCAGGCAAACCTGGAGGGCTGGGATTGAGCAAGCTGCCCGCCCCTTTCCCGTCCCTTCCCTTCCCCTCCCGGCCAAGAGGCACAGCCAGGAGCGCTCCGGTTACAGCGCTGGCACCGCCGCTCATTCATTCGGGCTCGCAGCGTTTATTAGCGGCTCGCTGCGCCTCGCTCGCTCAGTGCCGGCTCTGCTGCAGCCCCGGCAGCTCCCCACAGCCCAGGGATCGGCAGGAAGCAGCCGGGAGAATGGTGCCCCGAGAGCTCCTCTCTCTGCTCACGCTGCTCTGCGTTTGCAGGGCTTCTGGCTCTGCCGTGGATGAAGACGATGACTACGAGCTCATGTACGTGAACCTGGATAACGAAATCGAAGGTCCGGCCCCGGCGACCGAGGAAGGTGAGTAAACCCGAGCTGAGTCTGGCTTAAGTGCAGAACTGCCTTCGTCGCTGCCTCGCTCTCCTAAGAGTTATTACTGCAAACGTAATTTACTTTTCTTTCGGAGGGAGAAGCTCGTGCTCGTAGCAGCGGGTAATCGTGGGCAATACTGGCAAAGCCCTCGGACGGGGGCTGTGCTTTAGGCTCTTTATTTCTCGGTTTTCCTGCAAAAGGCTGTTGCTGTGGCGGGGGTTTAGGATCTCTGTGATCGCAGCCCTGCGCTGCTCTGTCCCGGTACAGAGGGACAGGCACTGGCCCCAGCGCGGCACGGGCATTGTCTGTAAGGTTCCAAACCAGCCTGTGAGCCCACGATCCTGTGGCGGTCTGGAGGACACAAACCCTGCGCAGAGCCAGGTTCTACCCAACACTACCGTTTAAAACTGGGCACAAAGGAGCAGCAACCTCTCTACGTTCCCTTCCAGCTGCTTCGTGCGACTGCCAGCGGGAGCACAGCAAGTGGGACAAGCTGTTCATCATGCTGGAGAACTCGCAGATGAAGGAGAACATGATGCTGCAGGCTTTGGATGAGCTCCCCAGGCTGGAGCTGCAGACCCTGAAGGCAGAGCTGAGCCAGCTCGCCACCACCCTGGCGGGCACCTTGGCCACTGTCACCTCCCACGTGGTGTCCCAGGTGGAGCAGGTGCTGGTGAGGAACAGGGAGCGGGCCGAGGAAGCCCGGAGGCTGCAGGAGTCGGAGCAAGGGAAGGTTCTGGAGCACGTCCTGCAGCTGAGCCACAACGTGTCGGTGAGGCTGGGCTGGCTGGAGAGCGCCTGGCGCAGCAGGGCCGAGCGGCGGGCGCAGGAAACGGCGCTGCAGCGGGACAAACTGGACAGCGGCACGGGGGACAACCTCATCCTCACCTCGGTGTGGAAGGAGCTGCAGCAGACCCGGGCTGAGCTGAGGGCGTCGCAGCAATGGGCAGCTCAGCACCTGCTGCCAGCAGGTAAGGCCGGTGTGAGAGCCCTGGGGAGATCCAAAACCCCCTCCCGGGCACCTCCTTCTCCAACGACTCCAAAGCAACCCCAGGAGCGGCAGGGCAGCTTTGGACAGGCTCTGAGTGAAGAGGGGAACCCCAGAACTTGTGGGAAAAGAGGCACTGAGCTTTTCAAACGTGGGATCAAAGGAAGGTTTCATCAAAGTCCTCGTGCAGGGCAGAGCCAGCCAGCATCCCACCTCCTCCAGGCTCTCCCAGATCAAAGCCATTCTCAGAGAGCAGCAAATGTATTTTAGACACCTGGACGATGTTCTCTCACCTTTTGCCTTCCCAGCTGGTGACTCCTGTGCATTTGCACTGGTCATGGAGCTCTCCTGCATGTTCCCACTCCTTCCTCTTCCCACAATAACATCTCCTCACCAGCTGCAGCGGCCAGGAGCTGGGCATGCTGCTGCCAGCCAGCCAAGCACACTTCCAGGGCAGGGAGGGCACATTCCCCGCATGCCAGTGGGAATATCCTGCCCTGAATATTCCCACTGGCACAGAGAAATCAGCAACCCGTGCTGCTGTTTGTTTGGGGGAATTTTCCCCTTCCAAAAGATTTGCACCGGTCGGTGAGGTGGCCACAGAAAGGTGAGCTCCGACCTCAAATCCCAGCTCAGCTTTTCTGTGCAGTGCAACGAGACACCCAAAAAAGCAGCTTGGGTGCGGCAGAGCAGCCCCTCATTTGTTTAAAGTGTGGGTGCAGGATTACGGTGTGCCAGATAAACTGCACCGAAACCACCCTGCCCACCAGGGAGCTGCCACTGCCTGGCTTCCAACTGCTGATTAATGGCTTTGTTTTCCACAAATATCAGTTATTGCAACCTAACCCCCCCAAAAAAAATCTACCCCGCGGGCTGGGTGGGTAGGAAGGAGGGGGTGCAGCATCCCCAGAGCGAGCTCGCACACCGGGGAGCAGAACGGAGCAGTAATCGCTACAGCAAAGCAACAACACATCGTTTACATCAAAGCTTTTACAGCCTAACCTGAACCCAGCCCTTCATGCAGGGCACTCGGCTTTAGAAGTAAATTGTTCTCACTGCTTTATCACAACAGAAATCTTTGTGCGCTGGGAGGAGGTCTCTGAGCATGTTCCACTTTCCCCCAGACACAAACCTTGCAGAGAGCACGATCTCATTCCTTATCTCCCTGTGCCCCAGCAGCTATCCTGCACCAGGTGAGAGCAACAAACTCGATCTGCATTGAGGATTATCACTGGAAATTCAGTTTATTTCCACTGGTTCCCGCATGGTCTTACACAAAACAACCATACTTATAAATTTAAGGGCTACATTTTAAGTACTTCCAGAGAGATACTCTGGATTTTTTTTTTTCCAAGGGAATTTTTAGCAACTGACTTTAATTTCTCCCATCTTGACTTACTGCCAGCCATACTCTTGAGGGATTTTCTAATCACACTTTTTTGTTCGTCACTGAGGCTGGTTTTAATTTTGTTTAGGCTTTGATAATAGAGCCTGAAAGCCTGCTAATTAAAAGCTTTTTCACAATAGCGCTCCTAAGTAGCATTTTAAGGAGAATCCCCAGCAGTTGCTCACTGACCCTGCTCCTCCTCAAAAGGGTCAATGGGAGATGTAAAATCTGCTCAAAGCTGGAGGGAAGCAGCCCATGAAATACCTCAGCAGCTCAGTCCTGGAGGGCACAAAGAGTCCTTCATTCCCCGGAGCAGAAATTTCCACACACGTTTTAGACATTTCAGATCCTCCAGCTTCTTTAAACAGGAAATGAAGCAGCTTAATTGGAGAAGGGGCTGCTTGTTCCCTCCTGTCACCTCGGATATTAACGTAGGGATAGCAACAACCAGGGAACAGCACAGAAACCACCAGAAATGTCTTGGCTTTACCGATCACCAGTTGCTTTCCCAACTGCACAAATTTCTGTTAGTGGTTTTAACTAATCTAATTTCTATTATCAACACTTTGATTAATTGTACACGAGAGAAGAGCTGGTTTAAAAGCATCAGTCTTCTCATAATTCCCCCCCGTTTAACCAGTGCCCATGAATGCTCCTGACCAAAAAATCCTAAAGGCAGGGCCAGGAAAGGGAATCATGTAAATTAAATAAGCAAGCCCGCCTCAGCATGTTCCTGCCAACATTTTCTGCTGTTCAGAAGCTCCAGTGCCCTGCTGCCCCACTCTCCATGGCACAGCCTGCCAGCAGTTCCCTCCTCCAGGCACAGCATCCCCCTATCCTGGGAATGTCACTGAAGGTGTCCAGTCCTGCTGTTTGAGGGGATCCCTGAGCCCTGCCCGCAGCACAACATTGGGATTTTTCACTGCTCCACACTTAGAGGATAAAATAACCCTTCAGTGGCACCAGGGGAGGGTTACCCAATGACCTGGCAGAATTACCCAAATTCAAGGGCTGAAAGAGTGTCTCTCCCAGGAGGTGGTGCTCCATTGAGAGCTGGGAAGTGGTGGCGAACACAGTGGTGCTGGGCTGACAGTTGGACCTCCCAGAATCATGGAATGGTTTGGACTGAAGGGATCTTAAAGATCATCTTGTTCCAATCCCACCTTTCCCTATCCCAGGTTGCTCCAAGCCTCGTCCAACCTGGCCTTGGACACTGCCAGGGATGGGGCAGCCACAACTTGGTGATCATAGAGGCCTTTTCCAACCTTAATGATTCCATGCAAGGTCAAAGGTCCCAACTGTGCACGTACAAATAAACCCGTTCTTTCTTACCTGACAACCTTCTCAACCCTTTCCAGGCTGCGAAACCGCAATTCTGTTCCCCATGCGCTCGAGGAAGATCTTTGGGAGCGTCCACCCCACCTCTGGGATGACCCTGAGCTCCTTCACTGCCTGCATCTGGCTGAAGGTGACCGAGGCCTTGGACAAAACCATCGTCTTCTCCTACGGCACCAAGTTCAACCCCTACGAGATCCAGCTGTACCTGAGCCGGGACTCGGCCGTGCTCGCCGTGGGGGGTGCCCAGCACAAGCTGGCTGCCAGAAACGTGGTGCTTCCCGGCAAGT
>JAIXNV010000046.1:107530-124854 GCA_020917445.1 Riparia riparia
CCTGTGGGACCGAGTGCTCAGCCCCGCCGAGGTGACGGCTCAGAGCGCGGGGGACGCCTGCGGCACGCGGGGCAACGTGGTGGGCTGGGGGGTGACGGAGGTGCTGCCCTACGGAGGAGCCCAGTACGTGTCCTAAAGCCTGGGCTCGGCACTGGGAATGGATTTCACAGAGCTGGATGTCAACATTACGACAGCCAGAGCTGCGGGAGCCCCTGCCTCCGGAATTCCCCAGGAACATCAGCGCTGCAGGTTCGCAGAGCGAGGCACCGTGGAGATGGGATCGCTCTCTGCCCGCTGGCCTGGCAAACCCCTGAACTGAAACACACCCACGGATCAAGGCATGGCACTGGAAAAGCCACTCCTGGCGTCAGGCAACCCTGTCTCTCCAGTGCAGGGTTTTCTGATGTCTAAAGTGAGACATTCAGGAGCCAAATGCGGCTCCTGACATCCCTGCTGAGGAAAATCTGACCTGGCTCTGCCAAACGGAGCAGCTGTGGCTGCCCCTGGATCCCTGGAAATGTCCAAGGTCAGGTTGGACAGGGCTGGGAGCAGCCTGGGACAGTGGAAGGTCCCTGCCCATGGCAGGGGTGGCACTGGATGGGCTTTAAGGTCCCTTCCAACCCAAACCATTCCAGGCTCCTCCAATCCTTGGGTTCTGTAGTGTTAATGTGAGTTTTACAGAGGAATCACCCAAGTCAAGAAATGTGTTGTCTATTAATCGTTGTTAGTAATGTGTAGACTCTAAGAAAGATAGTTGCTTGTTTAAAGCGTTATTTATGCCACGGGTTGATATAAAAATAATATTCCCCATCATAATCTGATGTCACAATGGGAGGGAACGCAGCTGTATTATATTGTACATTGACTTTGTGATAATTTTATTGAAATTATTTTTGTAAAGTTGTTTTGTAAATAAAGATACTTTACTAGACTAAAACTCTCCACTCCTCTCATAAGCCAAATTTCTGAGCCAAGCCCCAAGTGGGACTTTTTCCACATTTTGAACCATGCAGTTTTAGCTGCTGATAAAGAAAACACAAAGAACAACATCTCACAGGAGCAGAGTATCGCCATACAAAACCCTGGCCCTCTGGGACCAGGTTTTAAGGTACATTTGGATTTGTGTTTGCTGCCCTCATGGGGTTTGTACAAGATACAATTGCTGCTCAGTGCCAGTGATTCTCTTCCCTCTCACACAATCTTACCCCAAATCCCCAAAAAGCCTAGGGCTGGATACAGAGCACAACAGCAGCTGCAGAGAGCCAAGGAACTGCTGATGATTTTCATGTAGAAAACAGAGCACAAGCAGAGAATGATGAATACTCAGTGGGTATGTAACCATTTACAACAAGAACCATTACTTGCTACCTGTTGAAGCCTCCGAACGAGTTATCATGAGGAATGTCTTATTCAAAGCAATTCCTATTTCCCCTGGAAGCAGCCCATCCTTCTTCTCTATTCCCATGTTCCCCTGTCTCTCTCATTCTCTACAGACATCCAAAGAACACATTTTGACAAATTTCTCAACATACACGACACTTCCTCCTGACCATGACAGATCCTTGCTGCCCTCGTACAAAAGTGGCAAAATAAGGGAAATTCCACTTTCCTGTGCCATTCAAGGGGGTTGTGCTTCATGCCTAAAGTTACACGACTTGCTCCAAAGTCTTGGCAGCACTGCTTATTTAAGGGAAAAAGGATTGCTCTGATTGCTGGAATTTCTCCTGTTACCCTGCAATAAAATTGTATCTACGTTATAAATACTTGGCAGTAAACTTGACAAAAATCCCTCACTAAGTAATATCTGCAAATAACCTCAGCTACAGAACAATGAAACATTACCTCTGTTCATCTCCGGCAGCCAAAGCCCAGATCTTCACAGTTACAAAAGCACTCGGGGTCCCAGCATTGTGCAAGGGCAAAACCACTCTCAAATCCTCCCTCTGTTCAGTGCCCTCCATTAAGTGAAAACAAATGTCCACGAAACGCAGCAGGAAAAGGAAAACCCTCAAAAAGATCTCCAGAAATCCTTCCTGCCTGCTTCCTCTTACTGCAGCTCATACCTGAAATGCTTTGTCTTGGAAGGAGCCTTCTGTCTCGGCTCAGGCTTGGCAGAGGACCCAAGGCAAAGCCTGGCCTTGCATCCTCCCTGACTCAGCTGGAAAACTTCGCTCTTCCCGAGAGCTCTGCTCTTCCCTCATCACCTCCAGCAGCAGCACAGCTCACCTTCCACCCCTCTCTTTCCCTCCTCACCCCGCTACGCTTTCCTTTGTCAACAGCTTGGAAAACACGGAGGAAACAGCATTTTGGTGGTGAGAAACCTCCGCAATCCTGCGCTGCCAACGCAGATGAGGGAGCGAGGCTGAGCCGCAGCCCGGCAGCACAGGACTGCTCTGGAAGGTGCAGCAGCCACGGGGCTCTCCGACTGCGGAGCTGTTGCTGTCCCTCGGGAACGGGAATGAATAAATAAATAAACCCGTGCGACCCCCGGTGCTGATGGACGGTGCCAGTGCGTTCAGAGCCCTCGCTCGCCGGGGCAGAGCGGCCAGACCCTTTGTAAAGAGCACTTTTTTAGCTAACGAGATAAGAACCCGGCTGTGCAGCCCAAGAGTTGCCCCAAGTAATGAAAAACTCCAGTTCCTCTCCAGCATTTGCGGGCAAGGGGCCAAAGTTTGCTCCGCCTGGTGCCACGAGGCTGAGCCCCGTCTGTGCAGCCCCACAACGCCGCTTTGTCTCCAAAGCTGCCTCGGAAATTCATCCTCCGCAGCTTCGCCTCCCGCTCCCTCCAGCCAGCGCTCCCAGGGCAGCTCTCTGTTCGCAGCCCGCTGCAAAGGCGGCTTCCCCTGCCTCGGACACCAATTATGCACAGCGTCATTAAAGCGCAACACAAACCATTCTGCCGGCTCCGAGCGGCCCCTTCCAGGCTGGAATTCCCAAACCTGATACCCACAGCAACATCTGCTGGTGGAAGAACAAAAATGCACAACTGGGCCGTGCTCAAACCTTCTGCTTCAAACCCTTCTGCGGGCGCGCGGCGCTTCTCCCAAAACCATGGGTTTATTCGCTATTTCTTTCTGTTACTACAGGTGGCAGCGCATAATGTTAGCACGCTAATAAGTCTTAAAATAATAAATGTATAAGTTCACTTATAAATGAATTTATAAATACAGGATGGACGCGTTTATTTTAAGGGCTTAACATCTTCGTTACAATGTTCTTTTAATCGTTAGCTATTGCTGCTTGCTGCTGTTACCCCCACTCGAAGGAGAACACTGATTTTACCACTGCAGTAGCACTGTATTGCAACAAACACTGTGAACTTTATTACTCCAATTCAATTGGAGCTCCTTTTATAGAGGAATGAATATTTTTGGCTTTTTAAACCACAAAAAAAAAAAAAAAGTAAAGAGATTAGCAACATTGTTCTATATAAAGCTAATAACATAGGCAAAATGAAAGAACCACTACAAAGCTTTTATATCTTCCATCTGACTATTCCACCACAGAATGGGATTAATTTCATCCCCATTTCTCCTTTGGAGCCTTGCCAGTGACACTAAGAGGAAGGATAAGAGCTCCATGGCTGGTGCCTCATATCAGGGCTGATAATTTGGAGTCCATTAGCAGGGAATATTAACGAGTACAGATGTACTTCCTGCCCTGTGGGTCAGCCAATCCATCCCAAAGCCTCCAGAGGCGCAGTAAATTCACATATTCCTCAAGGAAGTCTGTTATTAGAGTGTGATGAATACTTTTGATCACGTTTATAGATATTTCCATAGGTCTGCTTTCTACAGCTCACATGATTTGTTTAACGGTTGGATTGATCCCGGAGTCCCTCCCGCCCCTGATGATTGATTGATTCTGGAAGATAACGGTTCTGTGCATGCCTAGCACAGCCTAAGTGATCTGGTGACACTCCTGGATTAAACCCAAACTCTGGGCTGGGCCTACCTTGCAGGACGCTCCTGAGGATGGTTTCTGTGTGCTCAGCCAGCAGCTCTGCCTTGGCAATGGCAGCCAAGGACAGGTAACTGGACATGTTCCTGCACAGCTCCTTATTGCCCCTCTGCAGGAATTTCACTGCCACTGGCACGGCCAAGGCCATCACTGGAGGCCGGTTGTAATTCTGCAAAAACGTGGGGGGAAAAACAAAATTAATAAAAAAACCTTGTGCTGGGCAGAGCAGGGAAACCGAAGTCAGAGCAACAAGGGGGAAAAAAAGCAAAAAACTGGTCAAGAAAGGTCATGTTTTGGTAGCACCACTGAGGGCAGGAGTCAAAGAAAGAGCAAACACAGAGATTTAAATTCCTACTGCAGCAGGAAGTGTTAAGAATTGCTCTATTTCTGTCTTCTGCTAGAGGAAGCAGAAGAGCACTAACAGAATATGCGGTGCATAAATACAAATCAGCATAAATAAAATATAGAAGATATGACGTGTGTAACTAAGTACACGTTAACATTTCTAACCAGACATTTTGTGTTTGGTGCTCCCTGGGAGGACAGAGGCTGTGTCCATCATCCCAAAGCACAGGAAACACCTTGGAGCAGCCACTCCCAGTGACTGCACTGGGAAACTTGCTCACTAAAGTGCAGTAGCTTTAGTACTGATCACTAATTAGCCTGTAATCGTTAAGATTTCATTAAAAAAAAATAAATTAAACTCACAGAATCCCAGAATGGTTTGGGTGGGAAAGGACCCTAAAGCTCATCCCATTCCACCCCTGCCATGGCAGGGACACCTTCCCCTGTTTGTTCTCCAAGCCCTGTCCAGCCTGGCCTGGGACACTCCAGGGATCCTGGGGCAGCTGCAGCTGCTCTGGGAACCTCCAGCCAATTCCTCTGAACACTTTGAGGTTTGTCAGGAGTGCAAACTCCCCTTCCTAAAATGGCTCCAAGCTTCTGGGACCTCAGAGTATACGCTGGGGTTTTGAATCAAGGTCAGAAAAGGTTTTCTGCTCTTATTTACGCAGAAAATTGTGTGTAGAAACCACACACATCCACTGCCCGCTAAATTCCCACAGCGGCAGGACACGTCTGTGTGTCACTGAGGACCCACATTCCCTCTGGAGCCTCCTTAACCAGGGCTGTGCTCTCCCCTCCGCTCAGTTCTGAGCAGCTCTTTGACACTGGAGCACATCCCCGTTTCTGAAAATAATCCTGCAATGTGATTATGTCTAATTAGCAGCTGAAATCCCAGGCAACCCCTGGAACCCAGATGTTTCAGACAACAGAACAGTGCGAAGGAAGGCGGAGGAGACTTTCTGGACTTTCACTCTGGAGCAGCTCTGAATAGAATAAATTTAGACAGAGAAACCCCCAGATCTGTTATTCCACAGAGTTTGAGTGGCTCTGAGGATTTTTCCTTGGAACAGAAACTTGCCAAGCAGTGGGCACTCCCTTCCAGAGAGCCCTGAGGAAAAAGGGGCTGCAGCCACCCGTTGGTGTCAAGGCAGATAATTCTGGCAGCTGCCATATGACCAAAAGCTGCATCCTTAACGAGAAAAGCCCTTCAAATAAATGGAGCTTTCTGCAGCAGCATGTTTAAATCAACATAATGCCTCGTTATGTTTGGCTGAGACACCACAGAGCAGGAGCCAAATGCTGCTCCAAGTTATTGCTCTGCTGCTCCACACAAAGAATGGGAAGATAAGGCTTGGCTCTCTGACTAGGATTTAAAAGATCTAAGAAAATTCCAAAGAACAATTTTTTTTCTTTCTTTCTTTCCCCAACCCTTACAATAAAGATAAAATCCTTAGTTAAGAAAAGTTTGAATTCAGAGGGAAGGAGAAAGGTTTCATTTGTTCCATGATAAACATCAGGGCAGGAAGGCACACTTAGAAAATGTGGAGGTGACAATGAAGAGGAGATTTCAATAAAGTGATACAGTGATGTTTGCAAACCTTGGGGACCTCCCTGTCGCTGACATCAACACAGACCTGCCTGAGATCCAGCCCAGCTGGCAGATATTCATTATTGTTCCTACTGTCCCCCACATCTGCTGGAAAACCTCATTTTATACCTTTTTTTTTTTAATGCAAAGGAACTTGACAATAAAAGCTCTGTTTTGGGGAGCAGCAAATGTACTTTTATAACTCAGCTGTGGCTGCCTCATCCCTGGAAGCGTCCCAGGCCAGGCTGGACAGGGATTGGAAAGTGTCCCTGCCATGGCAGGGGTGGCACTGGATGGGCTTTAAGGTCCTTCCATCCCAAACCATTGCATGATTCTCTCAGTTACCTCAAGGATTTCAAGAGACCAGGAATCAGAACAGTGCAATTCCCCAAGCTCCTAGTTTTAAACATAACCACTCACAAGCACCCAAAGAGGGAGTTACAGAAGCATTTTTTAAAAATAAAACCTGTTTGGCAAGGAGAGCACTCCTGCTTTCAGCCCAGCTCTGCTGGAACCCTGGGCACTGGGAATTTCAGGCTTTCTGTGCTGACCCCCAAGAAAACACTGAATTTGACCTGAGCCCGTGGAAAAGGCTTCCAAAGCTGAGTGACAGCACTGGGATTGTGAGTGTGGAGTTTGAATAGAAGTGTGTGATATCGCAGGGTGGAAAACTTTAGATAAAGCAGGATGGAGGATTTAGGGCAGAGGCTGAGTCCTTCTTTTTCACCTTCTTCTCCAGGGGTCTGGGTGGGATTTTATAACTGGGTAGAAAAGCCCACATTGCAGGCCACAGGTGTTTGGTTATTGGAGTAAAAGTAAAAATAATTTAGGTGTCATTTCTTAATTGGACAGTTCGTCCTTAAAAGGATGAACTCTCTTGTAGAGAGAAAGGCACGGCTCCATTTTTACCTTGTTAGCTTGAAGTGCCGTAGAACTCACGGTTTGTGAGACTGTAATGCAGGTAAGAATTAATAAACATCTGAGTCTGAACAAGAAACACCGTCTGGAGCATTTAGTCCCCACTCTGGCAGAACAAGAGGATAAAAGCCACACAGCTCTACCTGCAGGATACAGCTCATGATGTCAGATGCAATTTTGGCGTGCGGGGCATCCTCGTCTTTGCCGGAGGGTTTCAGGTTGTGCTCCAGACACGACTCCCAGAGAGCCACCAGGGCTTTCCCGTGCTTTTCGATGGACGCAGTCTCCCTGATGGCCGTGGTGATCCGCGTGATGCAGATCTCCACCACAGCCTGGTCGTTGTCGTTGGTCTGGTAATCCTGGGGCACAGCAAAACACATCTGCCCGTGAGCTGGTTTGGCAGCACCGCACAAAATTAAGATTTTGTGGCGGTCAGGTGTCCATTGTCCCACATCCGCCCTTACAACAAAAGTTCAGCGTGATGGAACTCTGGAATTTGTCATGCCACAGGTCTTAATTCTCATTACAGGGGAAGGTATGGACCCCTGTGATCTCCTATAATCTTTAATGTGCTTTAAATAACTATTTAATAAAAGCAACTGTAAAGATGAGCTTGAAATATCTTTGAAGCTGGTGGGAACTGGATTTTGTTCACATTTTAAAACTATTTTTAAAGCACATTTTTAAATACTATGCTTTCTCCTTCAAGTCTTATCAGAAATCTAAATCGCTTATATCCCCCCCTTATTGACACAATATAATCTCATAAAATAAAATGTATTAAGGACACTGTTTCACTCACTGCAGCTGAACTAATGATTCTGATCTGTTCAAGAGCTTCGGAGAGGCTTCCTTCGATCTCAGCATCCTCCAGGGAGAAGAGATCCCCGGCCCGGGACAGGTCCTTCTGTGCCAAAACCAGCCCGAAGAGATGATGCATGGCCCTGCTCAGCCGCCCTCTGCAGCACCATGGGCACGGAGAGCTCAGCTGGGGACAGACCGGGAGCAATCCTGGCCAGGAGCGATCAGTCCAATGGGAAGGATAAATCTGGGCTGTGGTTCAAGGCTTCCCTGGCCCCAGCCTAAAAGAAAATGATAACAGAAGAAATCAGCAAATGTGTTGACTGACATATCCCAGTTTAGCAAAGGTTTTTAAATGTAGAAGCATCAGACAGGACCCCCTGAGCCAAGGACATCCTTAAGCACGCTCACGAACCGTGGGAATTTTTACCCTCAAACACGAAGTAGAAATTAGATTAAAATTAGATTTAAAAATACACAGTAACTGAACCCAAGGTTTTCTTCCTTTCTGTGCATGTTACCTGAGCAGGCTGGTGCCTGGACCAGCTGCTGAGAGATCCAACCCCTTTTCCCTGGTCAGGAGCAGAAGGGTGGAACCTCTTCCTTTGTTTTCTGGGTTGTTGTGTCTTGACTCCAAAAAAACATTATTAGAAAGATTGAGAAGATAACGAGCTTTGTTTAGAAAAAAACTGTCGCTTTTGTTGCCAAAATGATCCCCAGGGTCTTTTAAACTCCTGTAAAACAAAGCCTTGGCTGAGGTGAAACTCTGCTCTTCTCGACTGAGGAATGGAGCAGAGGCTGAGCCAGGCTCACACTTTGGGAAGTGTCCTGCACTTGACTCCTAAAACTCTGCTTAGGTGCCACTCTGGGTGTCAGCTCCTCTGGATTCTTCTCCCGAGCTGACAAAGCCACAACATATATCACTTATTATTATTATTTGAGACATGGAACACCCTTAATCCGCATTTTAGTCTATTTTACAGGGAAAAAATTATATATATATATTTATATATATATATATAAATCATAGAAGCACAGAACATTAAAAGGGTTGGGAGGGACCGTAAAGCCCATCCAGTCCAACCCCCTGTCATGGGCAGGGCCACCTCCCACCAGCCCAGGTTGCCCAAGGCCTCACCCAGCCTTGCCTTTGAACACTGCCAGGGCTGGAGCATCCACAGAAGGGGCAAAACCAAAGCAAAACACTGAGAAGCGTTTTGGAAGCAACTCCCGGGAACAGTTTCAATAGGCAGCACTTCGCACTTGCTAATGCCACCAGCCAGCGCTGTTTTAATTTCCCCAGCTCTAGCAGTCCCATTCCACAGGACTCCCAATTCCACCGAGCAGCAGCAGGAAGGAGCTGAGGTTGCAAATCCCGAGGCACAAATCACCCACCTGAACCACACGGGGATGGTGGGAGCTCAGATACTCTCACCCTACTCACACTCAGCCATTCCCCATTCCCAAGTCCAAAAATCAAAGTTCAGAAAGCCCCAGTCACAGATTTTTTTTTTTTTTTTTCTTTTCCCCTTTTTACCTGCTCGGGATCCCCCCAGGCCATCCTCAGGGATGGGGACAGGTGCTCTGGGGACAAAGCCTGCCCCTTTCCTCCTCTCCCCGGGGGCAGCATCCAGGGGCGGCAGGAAGCCGGGAAGGGTGGCAGGCAGGGATCCCGGAGCTGTTAATTGCGGTGCCACGGGGAAGGCATCCCAGGAATGCGGACTAAAGCAGCCTAAAAGTTACCCAGGGCTCCGTCAGGTGACTGAAGGAACCCAAAGGCAGGGAGGCCTTATCTCTGAATGAGCTGCTCTGTTTCCAGGGCAAAACACAAAGCCTGCTCCACTTGAGGGCAGTTGTTTTTAACAGAGGAAACAGAACTCTCTGTGTTAGTGGAAAGCTATCCTTCCCTGGGAAGGAGGGGAAACAGCCCTCGGTAAGCTCACACTGCTGGAAAGAAAGAGAACAAGCGAACAGCCTCCTGGAGAGGAGATTTCCTGGCCAAAGGAATAAATGCTGTGGTTCTGCAGCCTTTACACAGGCACAGAAGAGGGGCTGAGGTTTGCTTTGGATTTTAACGTGAGCCTCAGGAGCAGCACGACAAAATGTGCCCACATAAGGCAGAAAAGTGCTCCAGGAAGGAAAGTCCCTGGAGCCCTCCCTTTGATCAGCTGCTCTGAAACATGCAGCCCCTTCTGCAGGAGCTGGGCTTCATCATCCTCCTGGGTCCCCTCCAGCTCAGGATAGTCCCTGAGCCTCGGGAATATCATTGGCCTTTTGCAAGTGATCCTCCCCTGGGTGTGCTCCCGCACAGGAGCTTCTCCGAGAGGTTCTGAGCTCTACCTGAACAGAGAATTTTATGGGAGTTTTATAGACGACACTCAGGATAATGCAGAAAAGCGTTCATTTGTTGTGAGCCCTTGGAAATGGAATTATAGCAAATCCTCTTAATGCTTACATTGTGTAACAGTGCTGGAAATACTTTCCTTGCATCAGCATTAAAGAGAACTGTTCCTCAAGCATTTCCTTGAGGAAATGCTAAATCCAAATAGCAAATCCAAGATTTGCTATTAATAGGCAGCAGGCACTGAGCAGGAGGGAAAACAAATCATGTATCTTATAAAATGTAATTTTAATTTTTTCTTTTTTTTTTTTTAAAGGGTCAAGCTGGGCAATAGAATTGCTTCAGGGTGTAGTTCCTGAGGTGTCTCCTCACCTGGAATCTCCATCAGCTTGACTCCACACCGCCCACCAGAGTTTTCTCACTTGCTGTATTTGTGTCCCACGCACAGAAGCAATGGAAAAGGCTTTGGCCAAAGTTTGTGCATCCTGCCTGGATCCCCCTGGCACTGCATCAGAGGGGATTCACAGCAGGGATTTGCACCTTTCCAAGGCCAGAACGTGGGGAACAAAGCAGGAACTCCAGCACTTGGAACAAACTTCAAGTCATCGTTCTGCAGGAAAAACCCCTCAGCTTATAACACAAACCACTTGCACTGGTTCTGGTGCAGTCCCACATTAGTTCCAAGGTCTGATCTCGTTTTCAACACCTCCTTTCCCTTTTCATGCCAAGCTGAAAGCGCCACCCTTTCCCTGGGACCTTGGAGCTGCTCCCCTCCAAGGTGAGTCTCTCCACTTGCTGCAGGCACAGCGTTCTTACCAGAGCTCCTTATCAGAAGAAATCAGAATAAAAGCCAGCCTGACAGGTTTCAGGGCTTGAAGCTACTGAATTGGTCTGTTTGCAAAATAATTCCCCCAATAATAGAAGATTAACAACAAAAATATTCCACGTAAAAGGGCGGTTGGACCTACAGGCATCCAAAAGCCAACTGAACTTGAGCTGAAGGGCTGAGCCTTAAAGTTTATCAGGAGCCCAGCTTCTGCAGAATGACATTAGAAGGACAGGAAAAAGATCTCTCTTAAACCAAAGAGGAAGAGAGGAGATTTTTTTTTTTTTAATATTTACAGTGAAGGAAATTCTACAAGAAAATAATTTCCTTAGCTTCCAAAAGACCTGAAATGTAAATCCAGCTGCTTGGTTTTCTGGGCATTATCCCACTGAAAACAGAAACACAACCCTCAAACAATTGTGCAATGACATTTTTTAATCTAGTTCTGTGCCACACAAGGTCCATCAGGAAAGCCTTCACTCTATTTAAGGAATTTTAGGGAACTCAGGCCACTGGAGTTCACACTAAGTGAACCTTTATAGGATTTTCTGGTTTCTCCCTTGCTGGAGCTGCAGTGAGGACAGGGATGCTCCCAGGCCAAGCAGGGTTCCCAAGGAAATGCAATTAATTACCAGAGCCCCCATCCTCTGTGATCCCAGTTTGCCATGGTTATCCCAGATGCTGCAGCACAACTCCCACAGGGAATTTCTTATTCCCCATGGAAGGGCTGAGCCACCACAGGTGCCAAAGCTCTTTGTTTAACACAAGGCCATGCTCAATTCTGAAATCTTCAAAAATCTAAAAGGAATAGAATGAGCATCTGGTTCAAAACATGTAACTTAAAGTGTCCAGTAAATTCCACAGGGGAGGAAAGTGATCTGGGAATTCCCTTGAACTGGAGAGACTCACCTTGGAGAACTGGGAGCTGTTTTATTGTGGTCATCTTGGGCACAGCACAGCCCAGAGCTTTGAGTAACCTTAAAAAGGAAACAAAAACTCCCTCCCCTTACCTGGCAGCCGTGTTGCCATGCTTAACTCATGGATTACACAGAGTGCTTTGGATCCCTTGGCTGAAAGGCACTGGAGGAAAACAGAAGGAAAATACTGTTAGTGACTCTTTGCCTTTCCAGACTGTAAAATTCCCTTCAGAACTCCTCCAGGAACGACTGGTTTGCACCAAACAGGGTTTAATTCTCCTGACCTGGGCCCTTAAAGCCAGGAGAACAGCTCAGCTGAGCCCTGGGCTGGTTTTATTCACATTTGCATGGAGTGAACAGAGCAGGTTTGGATTTCCACGCTCTGGGGATAAATGTTTGCAACAACCGCATATTTACTTTTAGTTTCCTTTACTGTGAATAGCAGGAAGATCAGAATCATCTTCAAAGAAAAATTTGAGTTTCAGGTAGAATTCCCTTCTGTTGAAATTCTTCTTCCCCATCTTACAGGAAAAAAAAATTGTGGAATTTCTGTCTCAAAGAGTTACAGAAGTTTGCAATGTTGCCAAGACTGCACTGACCCAGGGGGGAAAAAAAAAGTCTGGATACATTTCCCAAGAACATCCACATATGCAATTCAGGGACAGAATATTACAAGATATTTCAGAGAACTTTTCCCCTCTGGGTTGCACTAATCAATATTGATTTTATTTTTTTGCTTGGAAAGCATTCGCTCCCTAAAACAGAGCTTCCTTTCAAAACTTGGAAATAAAGTTCTCACATTTTTCAGTGAAAGAAAAGGATTAAAGATTATATGGAGAGAGCATCATTTTCACACAGGGTGAATAGACTACAGCAGTTCCCATGGGATCAGCTGCATATATTTAAAATCTTCCCACAAGACAACCATTGTTTCCTGTGAGCCTCTCTCCTTTTTTCTGTCAGGACAGGTTTCCACACTTCACATCCCTTGAAACCCCATGGATGCTGAGCTGGACCAGATGATGAAATGATAAATTATGAAATCTATAGATTGATTTTAACTCCTAAAATTAATTTTAGGGGTTAAAACTGGTTTTTACTAATGGAACACCTCGTTGCAGAGCTGGGAGTTGACTTGCTCTCAGCATCCAGCTCTTGGACACAAGGAACCCGTGTCCCTATGGAGGCCACTGCAGGACAACCAGGAATTACAGAGCCTTTTAAGAGATCTCTCCTGATGGAATTCCAGGGCTGTGCCACCACCCACAGCCTGAAGGCAGTTCAGGGGCCTCCCAGATGTGTGAATATTCTCCCCCCCGGAATGAACTGGTTTGATCAGCAGGTTTAGAGGTCAGAATCTTCCTGAACTGAACCAGATCTCACCGAGCTCCGAGGCAATTTTGGCTGCACAGCCAGGGCAGAAGCCATGGCTGCAGAGGGGTAAGAACATGCTTAGGAACTTGCCAACTTCCACTGCTGTAAACACATGACTTGACCAATTTTTTATATAAATAAATTACTTGATAATCTAGGTGCTGCCAAGACCCAAGAAAATCAGTTTTCTCTGATTTTCAATCTCTAAGAAATCATATTTGGCTGCTGGTTCAGCACACACTGATGCTTTTATATAACAGTTCATAAGACTTAGCATTTTTAACATCAGTAAGGCAGATTTGTAAGAATTCCATGTTTAAACATCTCCATGATATTAAAATATTAGGCTAAACTAAACAACACGGTGCTAAGATGGAATAAATGTCCTCATAACAAACACCAATTCCATCACTGTCACAGTGATGCTGTCAAAAGCTGCTCGTTTTCAAGGGTTGCTTAATGAGCTTTTAGATCTGTGACTTATTTTCAAGACTGCAGTGATGTTACAGGAAAAGAATTCGGTTTAAATTTTTACAAAGGGAATAACGTGCATTTCTGTCTAAAGAGAGTGAAGGAGGAAATGGGGCAGAGCGTGAGAGACTACAGGGATCCTGTCATGAAAAATGCCACTCTGGCAGGGAAAATTGGACTAGGATGGTAAATAAATGCAAAAAAAATCACTGAACCTCAAAGTCTCCTGAAGCAGCAGTCACCAGACAAGCACTGAACGTCCTCAAGCTCCTCCCAGGTACCTGACAATCCTCCCCAGTGTCTGGTGAATTTGTAGGACCAGCAGCTCCCCACTCTGCCAGGGTCCCCCCAAAGCAAGGCTCGAATTCTGGAGCCCAGGGACAAAGTGCCGCCGAGCACGGTGAGGGGAAGGGACAGCTGAGCTCCAGCAGGATCCATGGGCGCTTCAGGTTCCTGTCCCACACACAGACACTGCTTTTTCCTTCCCTGGCACCTCCAGCCAACTCTCCCAGGCATCACTGTAATACATTTCTACAGCTCCTGCAGTCAGAGGAACCCAGGAACAGCCTCGCTGTTAACGACCACACTCCCTCCAAAACCTCCTCCATTATTTAACACCCAGCCCTGCTCCTCAACTCCCCTCCTCGCGGTAATTTATTCATTATTCAAACCGTTACACGAACACATATTTAAGTTATTCATACCTCTCAGAAGCGAGACCTCGGTAAAAAACATCAATAATTGATGGCAAATTGACGCTCTTTAGAGCAATTCGGACGGGCTCCATCCCAGCTGCCAGTGCCCCTTCCATCCCCCTGGCTCTGGTATGTGAGCGAGGCTGCTGGCGGGTGCTCAGCCCTGTCAACCCGACCGTACAGTCTATTCAGTTACCCTGGAGTTGTCATGTGGAATCAAGCAAACAAATATCTCCTCTCCCTCCGCCCCAGCCCCGGCGCTGGAAAACACATCAGGAATAATTCCTCACCCAGCTTAACTTGGGCAGCAGCTCGAGTGAAAGTGCTCCCAGCTCGAGGCGGAATTTGAATTAGTTAAAAGGATTTATCAACAGCCAGTGGTTACATTCAGTTAATTAATAACCTGCTTAAGAGTAACAAGGAAATTGCAGAAGTTAATATTACTTATGGGGCCTCTCCTCGAAGGCTGGAGCCTGTCAGTGCCTCTGGAGGAACTTTAACCAAAGGAAAAGCCAGGGAAGAGCAGGACACCGAGGAACCTCAGCCTTTCAGCTGACACTTGTGGCATCTCACCAGCTCCTGAACCTCAGCCAGCCCTTCCAAAGGGACCTGCCCAGGTGGGACCCGTGCCCAGGACCTACCTGAGCACCTCCAGAGCTTGGCAGCTGTAACAGAAACTATCTCCAAAGCATTCCAGAGGCATGTGTTTGTTCCACGCACACCTGATCCTTCCCCATCAAGCACGTCCATACTTTTCCCCTTAACTTCCCTCTGATAAATGAATTCCAGATTCCCACCAAGTCAAGCTTTACTAAAACCGACCCCACGGATCCAAGCCTGGCTCTGTCCTCCTCTCCTGGGAGAGCACAGGAGCAAACCCCTGCTGGGAGTGTCCCAGCAAGGACATTTTTCTAATAACAGCCAAAGAAATATCAAAGGAACCAACTGGGAACAGCCAAGTGTGAGGTCAAGCACCCTTGGGCAGCTGCTGGGAGAAAGGAAAGCCTGTTTGCCCAAAGATAATGAGGAGAAACGTTTGTACAACCCTTGTTAGGGCTTTTGTAATACCAGAGGAGTTTATAAACTACAGGCTTTTTAAAATCTGCTCCCTAGAATACACATTCAGTCACACAGGCCCTCAATTTTGATGGCGATTCCTCCTAATGGTTTTTTTGCTCCTGTTCATTGCACCACAGCCTGAGCAATCAAATACAAAATTAATGGGGGGTGAACACATTCTTTTAACGATGTTAAAGTTGTTGTTGTTGTTCTTTAAGGGAAATGCAATTGTGCCTTTCCTACATCTTCCTTTTAGCTTGGGGATGACTGGAACACAGCTGGCTTCTCTCCCACTTCTATGAGACTGTAAAAAAGCTTGTGAGATGGTGGCAGGACAGAAATATTCTCACTCTGAAATTCATTTTCTAAACAAGAGATTTTAATATAATAGATTTCACAGGGCAGGAAGGTGACTAGGAGAGGACAAACCGTGTTGGATTTCATTTCTACATCTGATAATGACTTTATTCATTGCACAGCAGGAATTCAGAGCTTCCTTTGCTCACCATGAACCTAATTTTGACTTCTAATAGGAACCAAAATCACCCAGACATTTTGGATTCCCCATTCCTGGAAGTGTCCAAGGCCAGGCTGGACTGGGAGCAACCTGGGATAGTGGAAGGTGCTCAGGGCAGGAGGTGGAACAAGATGAGCTCTAAAATCTTCACTGTAATAATAAGACAAACCAAGATATTGCAGTAATAAAACAAAAGAGTTCACACACATCTTGCCCCAGCTGAAAAAAAAGAACTTGCTTTACAAAAGTAGGTTCCCCCCCCAAAAAAATAAAAAAAAACAAACAAACAAAAACACACCAAAAACCAACTTTCATTATAACAGCTACCATGAATGACGCCCTTTTTCAGCAAAGCCCTGAAAATATTTATTTTGTTAGACTTTTAAAAACAAACATCTTGTTAGGGAAGAGACAGACTATTGTTCTCCCTCCAACTAATTGGGGGAAAGCAACAGAATATTCCATATTCATTACATTTCACCAAAATGACTCATGTTATCTTCCACCCAGACAAAGCGTTTTAATTTTAATAACGACAACGCCGACAGCTACAATACTGTTCTTGCAGAAGTTTGCTTGTAAATAATTAACAATTGTAGTATAATGACAGAGGGGGGGTTGATAGCTCTATTAATTTCACAGTCAGGCTGGAGTCTCTTTAATTTCGGGTGTTCATAAGGACCCACTCCCCTCCCAACATAAAAGGCTAATGGCAAAATCAGGTTTATGTCCCTGCAGCCTGTCCCAACGTCAAAATCCTGGTGTGTGCCAGGAGTCAGCTGTGGAAAACCAAAGGGAATTGTGCAGGACCCACAGATCACAGCTCCAGAGGGTTTCAGTTGGGCTAATAATTATCTGGGTTTGAGGCTGACATTTGGGATGGGATAAATAACATGTTTCAAATCCTGCTCTGTGCTGGGGTGGCCTCGGCAGGGGACAGATCCAGGACAGGGCAACCACTTATTAATGGCCTTTAAATACGTTCTCTCCCAGGCTGGCCAGGCAGCACACCTGTGAATGGTCCCCTAATCCACTCACATCCCTAAAATCAGGCAGCATTCCCCTGATTCTGACAGAATCAGCCAGGACACAAATGCCTTGAGGACCATGTAAAGGTTTCCCTTGTTTCCCTACCAAGGCTTGCTTATTCTCCAGTTACTGTGTACCAACCATAGTCCCTGCTGAAATTAAGTGAGGTTTTCCCTGAATAAAACTCTGGGATTACAGCCCAGGTCTTGGAGGAGCCGAACGCTGCCCAGCCCTGGCATTGCTGCTTGGGTTTGCAGGTGGGTATTGCCCTGTGCAATGCTCAGAGCTCATTAACAGCTGCCCTGCTCCAAAGCCTCATTTGCATCACAAACCCAACAGCTGCTGCACCAGCCTGGTGATAAAGTTTATCACAAACAGGGAAACTCCGCATACTCATTTCTTTATAACCGCTCCTGCCTCAGAGAGGTCTCCAAAATACTCACAAAAAAAAAAAAAAAAAAAAAAAAAAAAAAAAAAAAAAAA
>JAIXNV010000046.1:134786-145837 GCA_020917445.1 Riparia riparia
TCTATTCTATTCTATTCTATTCTATTCTATTCTATTCTATTCTATTCCATTCCATTCCATTCCATTCCATTCCATTCCATTCCATTCCATTCCATCCATCAGTTTTGTTTATTAGCTGTTATTTAATCATAAATTAGATATCATCCACCACCACCAAGGAGCTCCCCAGCAGTTCCTCCACTGCCACCCTCAGCACTACGACAGTGAGCAGGGGTGGGCACAGAGCCCAGAAAAAAAGAGGTGGAACTTCCACCGCTGCCAAGAAAAAAAGAGACGTGAAACTCTACCTTTACATTTGCATATTTGTACTGCAAACAGAAAGCGACCTCAAATCAACAGCAGATGTTATTTTTCAGCTAATTTGTTTGTGTGCCATTCCAGGCAGCCCCAGCCTGAGGAATTTGGGGTGTGGAGCTCTGAGTGTGCTGCCCTCTGTCAGCTGCCCCTCGGGAACCAGCAGCACAGCCCAGCAATCCCAAGGAATAATGTCAATTCCTACCTGTTTCCATTAAAAAAATAAAATAAAATAAAATAAAATAAAATCCCACCCAGTAGCGTCTGAAAAGTTTGTGTACTTTGGAAAAAAAAACTGGAGGATTTTTTTAACAAGGATTTAGCAATCATATACGTGGATGCTTTTCCCACCCGTCCCAGAATAAAGAAGTTATAAAATTGCTTCTTTCAGCAGCTTCCCAGGCTCGCTGTGTGCTTTGGGCCCTGAGGATGCGCTGCTCTGAACTAACAGAACATAAATGTTGTGTCTCTGCCTGTGGGATATGCTGTCAACATCCACGTGGAGACCACAGGAAAAAAAAAAAATCAATAAAAGTGGAAAATCACCATTGTACCTGCTGCTGTCAGTGCAGCGGGAAGGTTCACAGCCCGTTCCTGCAGTTTGATGGCCCTTCCTGCTAATGCCAGGGAAATAATTGTAATCCAGCAGCACGGCCCAGCAGGGAGGCAGCTTATTTTCAAAACACAGCCAGAGCGAGAAAACCAGCAACTCTTAAACCGTGAAAAATGAGCATTTTGCTTTCTCCAGACAAGATGATTTTTTTTTTATTTTATTTATTTATTTTTTTTTTGTGGCTCGAGCTATGGGTTTTAGTTTTGGTTTAAGTTATTGTGCCCAGGCTCTTTTAGCAGGAGGACTGGATTGATAGCAATGTCATACCCAAAGCCTGGCACCGGTTTTGATGTGCGTTGTTGTGAGATGAAGATGAAAGCTTTCCTCGCCCTCTCTGGTCACTTGAAGAGCAGCACTGCGCTGCCTGGAAGGAGTTCTGTCCACAAACTCAGCCCGTGGACTCTCGCTTCAATCCTCTGAAATGCCTCAGGGCGTTCTTGCCAAAACCCCTGCGCTTTTCTTTTCCAGGACTCTCCTGGTCTGATTGAAATGCCAGCCTTCATTTGTGGCTGCATGTCCTGGCTGTTCCCTCAGCCCCAGAAAAACGGGAGTGGCTTTTTTGGCACTTTTTCAGTTCCTTCTGGCGTTGGATTGTCCCTCACACTGAGCCTTCCTCAACCCTCCACTTTGCTTTTGAGACTGAAAAAATGGTATTTTTTTTTTTTTCCCATTCAGAGAAGGATGATGAGAATTTTAGGAAAATTCTGGTCTTCGATTGCTGGAAAAAGATTGACTGGCAGGGAAGAGGAAAGGAATATTTACAGCTGGATTTATCAGCAGAAATCTGCTTTGTAGGATGGTTGTCATGAGCAAGTGGCATTCCCCCTTTTCCTTCTCCATGCTATTCCATCATGGAAATAAACGTTAGAATTAGAGAAAAATTTGCTTTAAATTTCAACCTCTTTTCACCAAGGGGCCATTACAACCTCTTCGCTTTCAGTATATTTTAAAAAGCCCAACAAACACATCAAAAGACCAGAAGATTTTACTTTGTCAATTGTATACAGACATTTTAATTGATTATGGAAGTGATTCGTTAATTTCGAAGCCTATTCACATTCCCTCTCTACCTGGAGTATTTTCAAAAAGATCTGCTAAATCGACCGCTACAGCAACAGATTCCTTAAAATCTTGTTACCATTTGGAAGCAGAATATCCTGCTGTTTGCGTTTTGTGTTAATCCTTCCCAGATTAAAAGCAGGTTCTTCACCAGGTTTAACCTGGAACTCTTCAGGAGTTGTTACGATTCCCAGGAGTTACGATTCCCAGGAGTTATTGTCTTTCTGATGAAAGGAATTTCAGAAAGCCTTGCAATCAGAGGGGTGAGCAGACAGCCCTGGCCTCGGGATGGGCCCCGAAATTCCAGTGTCATTCCCAAAGCCCGGCCCGTGGGCTGGGTAAACCCTCTTGCACCGCGGAACACAGTCCCCCCCGAGGTGGGCACACCGAGCTGGGGCTCCTGGCCTGCTCTGAAACAAATCCTGCTTTTATCTGTTACGGGGCAGTGCATTCTGTGAGCAGACTCTGGGATTCGGGGGCTTATTCCATGGACAAAGTCCTGACTTTCTCCTGCTCCAGCTGGAAACATAAACCAGGCAGTATTTATTTACCCAAAACCCTCCAGAACTCGATTTTGATGACCCTCACAGAGCGCTCTGTACAGATTTGCAGATGCTTTTCTATGACAGGCTCTGAAAATCAACTTTTTATTGCCCCCGAAGCTCCCCCCGTCCGTTCCCTGCCCCGGGATTGCAGTGCCAGCCTGCACATGCCATCAATTCCTGGGCTCTGGCTTGATTGGGGTCTGAATCCAATCTTGTTAATAGTCCTCCACTCCGAATTGTATTGGAAACAGATGCTTCCAAATCAGGTTGAGGAGCTTACAGGAATCTGGTCAAGTATAAAGTGTTGGTTGGGAAGGGATGAAGTATTTGTAATCAAGAGAAAACAAAAGCAGACCTCCTGCTTGGAGAGCCCTGAAGGTAAAGAAGGGACCTCTTTTAAAAAAGAGCTTCACTGCTGCCTCTTGCCAAGCAAGAAAATAAAAATCTGACAAATTTATCCATCACTTCAGTCCACAGACCAAAGGACGGGCTCACCTGGGTCTTGGAAAAGAGGAGTTAACCCCAGAAGTCCTTATTTCTAAGAAGGAGGTGTTTCATCATTGCTATTTGTGTAACAGTCTGTTTTGAGGAGAAATTGCCTAATTCTGGTCGACTTTATTCCTGATTGTGTCCAGAGTTTCATTAGGTGGAAAACAAACCCTCGTTTCTCAAGGTCCAAGGCAGGATTACGAGCTCACTCCCTCTGTGTCGGCCGCACCACTCCCGCGCTTCCATCTGCCACGGACTAATCCTGGGAACAAAGGGGCTCCTGCTCAGGATTCCCCTGGAGCCCCTCCAGCCCAGCTGAGCAGGGTCCCAGCGCCCTCACCCCGAGCTCTGGTGGCTCAGCTGGAGGGGTTTGCTTGCACAAGGAGCCGGTTGTCCCATAATTAATGGGAGCGCCCAATTGTCCGTGCAGCGCGAGCTGCCCTCCTGGCCGCTTTCACAGGACACTCGAATTATGAACTGCGCAGAATTCCCTCCTCCAGTCACTGCTCCCTCCCGCTTGGCAGCAGGGGATGGGCGGGACAATATCCTCGGGATGTTCTGGAGCCTGTCGGAGATGCTGAATCCACGTCTGGATTCTAGTAGAGCTCTATGTTCTGTGCATGAGTATTTAATGTTTCCCTCGTTCACAGGGCTGCAGTCCTACGTGATTTAAAGTCCTAAATCAGTCCAGCCCTTGGAGCTCCTGAAGTTTCTAAGAGCCTGAATCTAGTGCAAGTTTTTCTGGAAAACTTCATCCTTTTCTCTTATTTCCTCCCCTGTGTCCTTCCTCCCCTGCTCCCTCCGAACCCAAACAACTCTGCTTTGTGTTTAGTTCAGAAAAAACCCTTCACCGAGATTTTTTTTCCTTTATTTTTATTTTTATTTTTTTTGCTTTGACATCACCCTATTGTCAAGGAATTGTGTTCAGCTCTTCCACATGTTTTCCTTTTCATTAAGCATGGCCAAGCTGTCACTGGACAGCCAGAGTTTATTCAGCAAGAGCCAAGCTGCTGTACACAGACTTCTCCTGCACCTTTGGAATCCTTTCTATCCCTCCACAAAACATCAGGCTCTGCGATTTAATTACTGGGCTAAAAATAGAAGCCTGGCCTGACAATTGTGCCAGGAGAGTTTCCCAGCCAGGCATCCAACTTCTCTGCACTCCTGTAAATGCTCGGGGTTGCCTCCAGTTTTTAAACTCGGTTTTTAAATTCATCTCAGGTTTTTAAATTGCCAGTACACTGTTTAATCTCACGGAACAAATTTGCAGCAGCAGCTCAGTGGCTGTCAGAAAGTTTACCCTGGAACTCGCTTTGGTTGTCTCCACTCCGGGCTCTCTCTTGAGGTCTGAAAGTTCCTGGGTTCGGTATTTTAGCAGTTGTTACCCTGGTTTTGCTGAGTTTTTTATTAGCCTTTTGAATTTCATAAATGGAGTCAGATCTTTTAGTTACTGTACAATATTAGAGCAGTTTTCTACCTTTTCCCACAGATGTAACATAAACAAATCCTTTGTTTTTCATTCCCTGTCCTTTGTTGGCATATTTCTGACCTGAAAACAACTGTAACTGACAATTGGTCTGGCCACTGAGGCTGAGGGGTGGAAACCCCAAAAAGCCAATCTTCTGCCAGACCCACAAATGTATAAAAAGTAAGAAATAAACAAAGGGGTCTCTTCTCTTCACTTTCTCGGCTGTGAGCTGGATCTGAAGGATCTCTGTGAAAATCTCTTGTCTTGTGTGACTGCTCTGTGTGTCTCGGTGACAAGCAGTTTAGCTTTTTTTTTTTTTTTTTTTTTTAAGGGACTAGCTAAAACATTCTGGAAATCCTCTTTAATAAGCTGCACACAATTAGTGTTGATCATTTATTCACCTGCAGAGCTCTGGGGCTCAGGGTGCTGCAGCCCAGGGGTTTGGGGATGGCTTTTCCAGCCTTAAACGCTCCATGATTCTGTCATTCTGCAAATCCATGCTGGGACTCCCAACAGATTTTCCCTTTCACGGGAAAAACCTCTGTTAGAAACCAAAGTGGTTTTGTACCAAGCTCAGAGCTCAAGTGCAAAACTCCTCAATTATCCATCAAAACTTCTGGAGAATCTGGATTATTTTGTATTTAAGGGCTGCCTGTGCTCCAAGCCAATAATTTTGCTGGAGAGCTGACACCATCAGGAGAAAGGACAGAGGACACACTTGTTAATTCTTTTTAGATGAGCACTGTTTCGATGGCCTGCTTTACAATGGGGATAAATAATTATGTCTAATTGCACAACTCGTGTTGAAAACAGCTCGAAATGTTGAGTCATTTGTTGTCTGAGTGTCAGTGCCTGGAAATTTGACTGCCTGGAAGTTTTGCAGCGCATGAGAATTGTCTTTTGTGACCAGGCCCTGCTGAGCTATTGCTAAGAAGAGTTTTTAAATAATTTTTAATAGCTTTTACTCCTTATCAGCCTCTCCTCTCTTTTTTTATATGTTTTTGGGCTGATCATGAAGCTCCTTTGATTTCAGGTAACTTAAAGGGGCACAATATAAATTTGGGGTTTAAATCATAAAAACTAATCAAAAACAAAATTGTTTTTTAATAATATACTAATGGATTCAATGGATTATATTTAAATTCCTGCCAAAAGCACACAAGGCAAATGAAATGTGTTCCCTGTGTTTTTGAGGATCCGCCGTGGAGAACTCCATCACTTTATTGGCTCCAGTCTGTATTTCCCTGATTTCTGGAGTGAGTAAAGGGAATTAAAAATTAACCCTTTCAGTCCATAAATTAAAATGCAATTTGTTGTCCTCCCAGATTTGTCTGCTGTACACATGAGATTAGCAATCTCCTGCCTGGCTGTGATTGAAACCATGACTTGCTCCTTCTTAACGCCCTTAGAATTTGTTCTTCCATCATTTCTTCAAAGATTATTTCTCCTTTTATTGCTGCTCCGTGTAATCCTGTTTTGGGATGTGTTTTATCCCCGTTTCATACTGCTGGTTAGAACAGCCAAATGTGGGGTGTATAAAGTTGCTGCAATTTAATTTGAGGCTTTTGATTGAAAAGAATTTGAAGGTTTAGATGTGAAGCTGCGGCAGTTATTTACTGATAGGTCATATATAAGTAATTATTGTGCGTGGGTTAAATCAAATCTTAGGCTCGAGAAAATGTTATTTCCATGCTCAGATATTCCAGGTTAAAGGCTGAAAGGCAGATCCTGATCACCTCTTCCCTAATCCCAGGAAAGCACAGCACCGAGCTCCCATCCCAGCTACTTTATTGGAGAGCAAAGTGCCTTAAATCTTCTTGATTTATTTTACTAATTCTTCCCTGGTGCTGCTTGTAATCCGAGATTAACGGCATTGTTGGCTAATTTCATTGTTTCAACTATCATGGAAATCTCATTAACTAAAGGAAACATCTAAAATGTCTCCGGGGCTTTATTTTTAAACAAATTAATCCCATTTGAAACAAATTCACCCCACCACAGTTCTCTGTTGTAGCCAGAAGACTCCTCCAAGACCGGAGTTACTCCTGGTTGTTACATCCCAGGTTTGATGCCTTCTCCAATAAGAAAACCGTGTCTAAAACAAGAAAACTGTGCTTTGTTTGCACCTTCTGCCTTTCTCCTGGACCGTGAGGTTTTCCCGAGCCCATCCTTGTGCTCCCACTCCCCAGACTCGTGCTGTTGGGAAGGGGATTTGGTTCAGCTCGAGTGTGGAGCAGTACAGGCACAGCTGTTAGCCTCTCATCGCCTCTGTCCCCCACCAACGAGCTCCTCAGCTCCTCAGCATCCTCTGGAACCAACAAAAGCTGCTCACACCTTTTTTTTTTTTTTTTTTTTTTTGGTACAACCTCTGTGAGAGGGCAAAATCCCCTAAATGGATGATGTGGAAGGGACATGGGTGTGCTTGGAGCAGGGTCAGTGCGGCCCCTGGGACACGAACCAGCAGCACAACCCCTCCCTGTCCTCCCAGGCATGGGGATGCCCTGTGGTACATGTGAGAAAAGCCTGATGGAAGAAAGGCCTTGTAAAACCGGGCCTTGTTATTTCCGCTAAGGTAACACCCAGCCTAAAAAGTTCCCATGAGAGAGAAAAAAAAATATAAGAATGAGAATCAATTTACATAATAATCTATTAAAAAAAAATAAACCGTACCTATTAAAAAAAAAAAAATCTACTCATCTAAAACATTGACTTCCCAAACCCCCAAAATGTAAACACATCTAAAAAAGAAAGTTTAATAAACATGTGCACTAGCCATTACCAACCAACAAAGTAAATTTTAATGAATTGCTAACCAATTAAATTCAAACACACTGCTTCTAATATTCATATAAACTATATAAACAAAAGTTCAGCTATTCTAAACTAAAAAAAAACCAAAAAACAACCCACCAGAAATTTTATCCCTCTGCGTTAGAGCAGCAGGGCTGCAGGGCCCTGGGAGGAGAGATTGGATTTGGCACCCGGCAGGAGGAGGCAGAGAAGGATCCAGCCTGGCTCAGGCTGCCCCAGCTCCTGCTCCAGAGCCTCTGGGTGACATCCTGAGGTTTTATCCCAAAGCCACAGCTGGACATGGCCCCGCTCCCTGCAGAGGCTGGGCACTCAGGAGAACGGTGATCCCTGGGTCAGGGAGCCTTGGGACAGCATCCAAGCTTCTGGGACAGCCCAGCTCCTGTGTTCTGTGCTGGGATAAACTGGGATTGCCGCTGGAACAGCCCAGCTCCTGTGTTCTGTGCTGGGATAAACTGGGATTGCTGCTGGAACAGCCCAGCTCCCCTGCTCCGTGCTGGGATAAACTGGGATTGGTGCTGGGACAGCCCAACTCCTGTGCTCCATGCTGGGATAAACTGGGATTGCCGCTGGGACAGCCCAGCTCATGTGCTCCGTGCTGGGATAAACTGGGATTGGTGCTGGAACAGCCCAGCTCCTGTGCTCCATGCTGGGATAAACTGGGATTGCCGCTGGGACAGCCCAGCTCCCCTGCTCCGTGCTGGGATAAACTGGGATTGGTGCTGGAACAGCCCAGCTCCTGTGCTCCGTGCTGGGATAAACTGGGATTGCTGCTGGGACAGCCCAGCTCCTGTGCTCCATGCTGGGATAAACTGGGATTGCTGCTGGAACAGCCTGGTTCCCCTGCTCCATGCTGGGATAAACTGGGATTGCTGCTGGAACAGCCCAGCTCCCCTGCTCCGTGCTGGGATAAACTGGGATTGCTGCTGGGACAGCCCAGCTCCCCTGCTCCGTGCTGGGATAAACTGGGATTGCTGCTGGGACAGCCCAGCTCCTTTGTTCTGTGCTGGGATAAACTGGGATTGCTGCTGGAACAGCCCAGCTCCTGTGTTCTGTGCTGGGATAAACTGGGATTGCTGCTGGAACAGCCCAGCTCCCCTGCTCCATGCTGGGATAAACTGGGATTGGTGCTGGGACAGCCCAACTCCTGTGCTCCATGCTGGGATAAACTGGGATTGGTGCTGGAACAGCCCAGCTCCCCTGCTCCATGCTGGGATAAACTGGGATTGCCGCTGGGACAGCCCAGCTCCTGTGTTCTGTGCTGGGATAAACTGGGATTGCTGCTGGGACAGCCCAGCTCCTGTGCTCCGTGCTGGGATAAACTGGGATTGCTGCTGGGCTGTGTCCCCTGGCCCTGGGCGGTGACAGTGACACCCCAGACACCCTCTGGCAGCACAGCACTCTCTCCAGAGGCTCTGGAGCTGGCCCCTGGAAGCTGCTCCAGCCTCTCCAGATCCCAGCCCGGGGCTCTCCCGGCTCTCGGGCCCCCAGCGCGGGTTTAAGGAGCCCCATCCCAGCGCAGAGGTGAATCCAGCCCCTGCTGGGGGAGCTCGGGGAATCCTCCACGGCCGGAGGGAGGAGCCACCAACATTCACAGCTTATCGTGCCTCGGTGCCCATCATCGTGCGGCTGCTTGCGAGAGGCTGCTGGAAATGTACGGGATGGAGACAGGGCATTGATTCATTCCAGGATGAGGGGGGGTCGCCCTAATGGGCTCCAAACGGCTTTTAAATAATGACTGCGGAGGAATTAAGACCAGTTTAATCCGACTAAATAATACTCCTAATGATAAACCATTAAAATCAACTTGACTTTTAGATTCGAGCAATTGTATCAGACAAGGTGATTACACTCACCATCAGTATTGATAATCATTAAAACAGATTAAACCGTGGACTGGGGAATGAGAGCCGCTGGGTGACTCCGGCAGAAACGCTGCTTTGACTTTCCAGCAGCTTCCTGCTGCTCCCTGGGGGTTCAGGGACCAGGGACCGCTCTCCCCGAGCCTCAGAACGAGCAACTCCTGAAACAGCACATTTTATCCCAAAATGTCTTTGGCATTCCTGCAGACAGCAGGAAGGAAAAGGATTGTGCGGTCTGGCCTTGGTCCGCCCCGTCCTGCCTGGAGCCCAGCCCTCGTTCTGCTGGAGGACGTTCTCCAGGGTGGGAGCACATCCAGAGGGAACGGCCCTCGCTGGGAGCTGAGCTTTGATTTCTCCAGCAGCAGCCTGAGGTTTCTCCTCGTGGAGGAATTTGTTGTCGATGTGGCCCAGAGTGACTCTGAGGAAGCTGAACGTTCGGAGCTGCCCACGAGCAGAGCCTCAGCCCCGAGCTGGGCGTGGCTGGACACAAGATGACCCCAAAGCCACCAGCCCAGGGGCTCAGAACCAGCCGGCCTCTGAGCTCCCTTCCAACCCAAACCATCCTGCGGCCCTGTGACAACGACAAGGACCAGAAGCAGCCAAGGCAGGGGGGTCAGCAGGAGCCACCTCCTCAGAACCCATCTCTTCTTGCCACACGTTACCGGGACACGCAAAGCACTCACACGAGACAAGAGATTTTCGCAGGACAGAGACTTCTCTGATCCAGCTCAAAGCTGAGTCAGGGCAGAGAGAGAGCCCTTTGTTTATTTCTTACTTTTTATACATTTGTGGGTCTGGCCAAAGATTGTCTTTTTGGGGTTTCCACCCCTCAGCCTCAGTGGCCAGACCAATTGTCAGTTACAGTTGTTTTCAGGTTAGAAATATGCAAACACAGGACAGAGAATGAAAAACAAAGGATTTGTTTATGTTACATCTGTGGGAAAAAGGTAGAAACTGCTCCTAATATTGTACAGTAGCTAAAAGATCTGACTCCATTTTTATGAAAATCGAAAGGCTAACAAAAAACCCAGAAAAACCAGGGTAACAGCCACAGGCAGCGCTTCTGCCCCGTGGATCAGCCAGAATCCCAGAGCCTGATGATGAGAATCCCCTCCACATGAGCGAGAGAAGCTGTTCTGTGAGCGGAGGATGCAGAGGAGCTCTTGGAGAAGGGATCGCCCTCCTCCAGCGCTCCCTGCGAGCCCCCTCATCCCCCGAGGGCTCTCACTCAGCCTGGCGCGTTTGGGGTGCTCCAGAGCAGCGGGGCTGCTGCGCTGCTGGGGCGGTATTGATACGGAGCACTCACTTGTCTGTGCCTTCAATTGCAAAGGGCTTTTTAAAATTGATTACTGGCCTGGCTCAAGTTATTGGATGACCCTGTAAATACAGAGCGAGGATGGGCGTTTTATGATGTCTGACTTCCCTACAATATTTTTTTATTAGGCAAACGGTAATGGAAATATTGGGTTTTCATTCCTTGCTTGCTCCTTTTCCAACAATTGCCAGTAAATCAAAGTTGCAAAGAGCTGCTCCGTGCTGGCAGAGCTGACAGAGCCTGGTGGGCACTCATTTTGGAGATGATATCCCCTCATTTCTAGGCACTCAGCAGACTTCAGCCCTGATGTATTGACACTCCCAGCTTTCAGGTCAGGGAAATAGTGCAGGAAAGCATTTCCAGCAGAGGAATGCCCATATTTTAAAGTGAGGACTGCCCGTGGCAGCGACGCCGATTTGCTGAGGTACAAAAATGCCACGCTTAGAAAGCAGGGAAGTATTTCTATCCCTTCTTCTTCCAACATCCATGTCTGGGTGTCTCCACATCCATCAGGCACTTCGGATAGCACGGAAACCCCTGGGAGCCCACAGGGCCAGGCTTGGGCCATCTCTCCCATCACACATCTAAGCACCCACAG
>JAIXNV010000046.1:184761-200142 GCA_020917445.1 Riparia riparia
CCCACTGCAATGCCCACCACAATGCTCTCCATGATGTCCACCATGATGACCACGGCAATGCCCACCACGATGTCCACCGTGATGACCAGCACCCTGCAGCACCAGCAGTGGAGCGGGGTCTCAAGGCTGTCCCCGTGTCCCCCCAGGTCTCAGCCCAGCTCGGGGGCTCGGTGGCTCCCAGGGTGGGTGAAGTTTGAGACGTGCCGACGTTGAGCCCCTCCATGGAAACGAAGGGACAGTTCGGGTTAGTTCTGATTTATGGCTCTGTCCTGACCAAGTTTGCGTTTTCACCAAAGTCCTTCTCCCCCTGCTCCGAATTAATTCCATATTAACAGCAGCATATAATTTATATGTGGACACATCCACATATCCAATAAATTACGGCCTAACTATAATTCCACAGCTATAATTAATTACATTAAAGACCTCCATTTTAAGCCCACAATTAGATAACCCTGGGAGACAATCCCGTTAGCATTTTTAATAAATACTTGTGTTTGAAGCTGTTGAACAGAGCACCTGATAACTGATAGAGCAGTGTTAACATCTGTTCCATTATTTCCACAGGACGTTGCTTTAACGTAATGCTCCTCACATAAAATATGCATTTGTTCTTGACTGTCAAGTGCCGCTATTATTTTATTAAAAAGTCAAAAAAGAATATAATCAGACTTCATAATTTATGTGTGACATTTTCATTACAGAAAACTTTATGCAAAATTGAATTCTAAAATTTAATTTCCTGTGATGTTTAAATTACTTACTATCTGGCTCCTCTCCAAACATTGTGATCACTCCAGGCCCCATATGAATTCCATTAAGGATATGTTTAGCTGCTGCCAAAACGTATGGGGTATTTTTCTATGTAATTCCAAGAATATGCTCCTTAAATTTATTTTGTGCCAATTTAAATAGTTTCTCTCATGCAGGAAAGAAACACAAGACATTTTAACAACTGCCATGGCTTTTGTTGTTGTTGTTGTTGTTGTTTCCCTCGGGTTTTGATGCCCGTTGTGGTTCTTTGGTCCCTTTAGCCAGAGGAGAATTCCCAGCATCCTGGGAGGACTGGAGGGAGACCTGAGCTTTGAGGGTGCCCTGCTCGCCACGTTCTCTGTGTGCACTGGAAATTAGCACATGCAAATTAGGTGTAATGAGCACGTGGCTGAAGGAATATGGTCAGTGCTGCTTCGGTTCCCAAAGTCTGGGGTTTGTACTGCCCCTGCTCCACGTCATCTCCCTGGGATGTCTTCAGTATCCATTAAGGAAGGGAAAGCAAATCAGGGCCTGGAGAAGAGCAGGAATGGGGAATTGTGAGGGGCTTAATGGGACCTGAGGGGGTCAGACACAGAATTCCTGAACTGCAGAATCACAGAATTGCAGAATCGCAGAATCACATGATCACATGATCAGAGAATCCCTGAATTCTTGAATCCCTGAATCATAGAAACTCTGAATCCCAGAATCCCTGAATCACATGATCACAGAATCACAGAATCACAGAATCCCTGAATCACAGAATCACAGAATCACAGAATCACAGGATCACAGAATATCCCAAACTGGACCCAAAAGGATCAAGTCCAACTCCTGGGCCTAGAGCAGTGAGGGGTGTGGGAGACCCCAGGGAGGGACAGGGGGATGCTCCAACCCCACAAGATCCACAGGGTGTGCGGATCACCCCCTCCTTGGTCCCATCACCACCAGGGGTGCTCAGGCCACACATCTCAGCATCTCCCAGCTTCATCCCTCCCCCAGAGCAGCGTCCTCCGGCCGTGACCATGGTTGTGGACAAATATTTGAGGAAGGAACCAGGTGCCTCTGCCATCCCTGAGCTATCCCAGCTCTTCCTGGCAGCTCTTTCTAAAATCAATCTGCGTTTTGCACGGCCTCATCCACCCGGAGCCAAGGCACTCTCAGTGCTGAGATCAATACACGCTCCCAGCCCAGAGCTATCGGATTCGCTCCTTTGCTGAGCAGAACGCGTCAGTAAAACTCAGCCTGCTTGGGAAATATTGCCTGATCCCATGAATCTCCAAGAGGATTTTTGGAGAAATTCAGGGAAAACCTTCAGGCATGTTTTCGGAAACAATTCTAAAATTGTTGTTGCCGTAAAATTCTGATGTTTCATGTGCTGTGATTGGTGCTGATGTAGGAGTTCCCGAAATGAAGGTGCTCTGCCAGATTCCTGCTTCCCTCCCTTTTCCTGGAACGTGTGAGCAGCGGTCACACCCTGATGCCTGCGTGTGCCTGTGGGAAGAGTGCCTGGGAATAAAGACGTGCTGGGAAAAGGGGATGCTTGGGCAGAGCCATGCCCGTGCCCTTCGCAGCCAGCTTTGGTGTGGATCAGGGAGCTGAGCACGGTGGTGAGCATCCCAAGTCATCCCAGCATGTGCCTGGACATCCCAGCAGATCCCAGTACATCCCAGCTGATCCCAGCATGTGCCAGAATGTCACGGATCATTGCAGTAAATCCTAGTTCATCCCAGCTCATCCCAGCACATCCCAGCAAGTGCCAGGAAGTCCCAGCTGATCCCAGCACATCCCAGCAGCCCCCAGTGCTCCCAGCACATCCCAGCTCATTGTCTCTTTAGGGATGTTCCGGAAAGGCCTGAGTTCACTGGCTCCAAGTCAGAGAGGAGAGGAGAGGAGAGAAAACCCAAAACCCCCCCACCTGCTTGGATAGAGTGGGATTTTACACCTGCCTGAGGCTGGAATCCCTTCCCCAGGGACACGCTCCCTGCTCCCTGGCCATGTGCACCCCCTGTGCCAGGGCTCCCTTTGGATCTGATCCCATTGCGCGTGGGGGAGCGGGAGCAGGGCTGATGCTGGGAATAGGGATGTCACTGCTGGGATGGGCCCACTCCCAGCCTTCCCTGGGCACTGGGAGGCCAAACTGGCGAGTGGGAGAGCTCCCAGTTGGCGCTGGGTGTTCCGGTAACCGGATCTACCCGGGCCAGTTGCGAGCACAGAACTCATAAAGGATGCAGCCGGGCTGATGCTGAAGGAAGGCTGGGTAGGAATAGGATGACAGAGCAATATCGCAGGAGGTAGGATCCTGCTGAGTCTGGAAGTGCCTGATTTATTTATATTCAGCTAAACTGAAATATTCAGAAGGAGAAAACCTTCAAGCCGGACCCTTTCGCTGCCTCCTTTCAGAGCAGAGGGATGTGTGTGGCGTTTGCCAGGGAATGATGCTCGCCCTGTGCCTCTTCCAGTGCCCTGCTCCCGTTAATTCAGGCAGCACAACTCCAATGTGAATTTTTTCTCTGATACCTCGTGGTTCATAAATTGGGTGATGACAAAACGAGGTTATTTATTATCAGTATGTTAATTTATTTATTATTGAACACTTGATTAACTGGTACACTTAGCTGTCTGCTCATCTTTAGGGGTTTGTAGTAAAAATATTCATTTATTCCTGGGTGTGAGCTGGTACCTTCCTAATTCACCTGTTAATTATTGTACCCAGGGTCTTGGTTTAAGGGTTAAACACTGTTGAAGGTAAAGCCCATTGTCATTCTGGAGAGCTGCTTCCCTCAAAATCCGCTTCCCCATTCCAGGCTCAGCCCTCCCTGTGTGAACAGATCATGCTTTTATATGGAATCCAGCATTTGTAGCCTATTTCCAATCCTTCATGGATCTGAACTGTTTATCCAGACTGTAATGAATATGGAGAAGTGAGTACAGAGGGTGGTCACCACTCCTGCGGGCCGTTCATGAAATGGAATCACAGAATCTCCTGAGTTCGAGAGGACCCACCAGGATCATCCAACCCAGCTCCTGGCCCTGCACAGACACCCCAACCATCCCACCCTGGGCATCCCTGGGAACTCCTGCAGCTCTGGCAGCCTCGGGGCCGTACCCATTCCCTGGGGAGCCTGGGCAGTGCCCAGCACCTTCTGGGGAAGAACCTTTCCCTGATCTCCACCTGACCCTGCCCTGGCACAGCTGCAGCCATTCGCTGTGTCCTGTCCCTGTCACGGGGAGCTGAGATCGCTGCCTGATGTTGGCTGACCAGTGCTCTCGGTGGCTGATGACATTTGCCCCCGGTGAGAAGATGTTCCCTTGCAGGGGAAGCTCTCCACAGCTCTGAGCTGCCCTTGGCCACCTCGGCAGCCAGCGCTGGTGCTGAGGGGAGCTTTGGGGAGGATCCGGCATTTCGGGGCAGAAAACTTGAGGGAATAAAGGGGGATCTCACAGCACAGGCGGTAAAAATAGTATCGTGGGGAGGACGGGGGTGGGGCTGTAATGAGAACCACGTTGGGCTGGAAATAACTTAATTCTGTCACAAACACCAGCTTAATGTATGCCCTTAAACTCGCAGCCATCTAGGTTTCCCTGCAACATCCGCCCCTATCGAGAGGATCTGCTCCATCCAGACACCGTGGTGCCTCACGCCCGCGCTCGCAGCAGCTTTTAATGAGCATTTCTCTATTTATCTCATGTCACTGCTTCCCCAGCAGCCCCGTGCCCGGCCTGGCCAGTAAAAGCCATTATCTCTATTATGCTGCCGATAGCCCATCGCCGGGATTGCTGCTCCCTAATTGCTGGAGCACCCTCCTCCTCCTCCTCCTCCTCCTCCTCCTCCTCCTGCTGATGGATTACCCCGGGCTAACGGCCCCAGAGCCCGCTCCCCAGCGCCAGCCGAGCCCCAGCGATCGGGCTCGGCTCTCAGGAATAAATCCTAACCTATCAATATATAATAGGGCTAAATAATCAACAGCTCGAGACGTTGTCTGCTCCGGGAGGGCTCCGCCGCGCCGGGCAGGTTTTATCGGCTATAATTAGCAGCAGGCAGAGCCTGCGCCTGGCCGGGCTGTGCAGGAACGAGGACAGGTTTTATGCACGTTCAAACATGATTTAATCGGCTGCTCTGCCTGTCTCGATAATGTGCAGGGGTGTAAAAAAAGTCCAGCTGGCCCGGGAACGTGTGGGAAACATAAATCCTGCGGCGGGCGGCTCTGGAGGGAGCTCTGCCCTCGCCGCTGCTGAGGTGCCTTATTCCTGATAGCGGGGGAGCCGCCGTGGGGAAATCCTGGGAAGAGGGTTTGGACGGGGCTGGGAGCAGCTTGGGACAGAGGGAGGTGTCCCTGTCCATGGCAGGGGTGGCACTGGATGGGCTTTAAGGTCCCTTCCCACCCAAACCACTCCATGGCTCTGTGATTCCAAGATCCTGTGGTTCTGTGCTCAGCCTGGGGGCTTTGATAGGAGGGGCTTTGGATCCGCTTTAGGAGGGGCTTTGGATCCACTTTAGGAGGGGCCTTGGATCCACTTTAGGAGGGGCTTTGGATCCACTTTAGGAGGGGCCTTGGATCCACTTTAGGAGGGGCTTTGGATCCGCTTTAGGAGGGGCTTTGGATCCACTTTAGGAGGGGCCTTGGATCCACTTTAGGAGGGGCCTTGGATCCACTTTAGGAGGGGCTTTGGATCCACTTTAGGAGGGGCCTTGGATCCACTTTAGGAGGGGCTTTGGATCCATTTTAGGAGGGGCCTTGGATCCACTTTAGGAGGGGCTTTGAATCCACTTTAGGAGGGGCTTTGCAGCCAGGAGCAGAGGATGCTGTTGGAAAACATTCCCAGCCAAATCCGCTTGGGTAAAGTCGCTGCGCACCAGCCGCAGGAGGGGAGGAAGGGAAGGTGCCCCAAAACAAGGCAGTAAAACTATAAAGTTAATGAGGAACCCGTGTCCTTTTTTACAGTATCACCCTTTACAACCCCCTCCTCGGGAGCCAGGCTTTCAGGGGAGTACAGCAAACACTGTAAAATGGATGTTTAATGTAGCTGGGGGCCAAGAAAAACATTGTATAATTGTAGCGAGCAGCTTGCTGAGTAAAGTGATAGCTTTTAAAGGATTGAAATACAGCGTGGGGTTGCGGGGCTGCGCAGGCTGCAGCCTCAGATTGCCTCGAGAACGGCTTCCTCCTTCCACTTACGAACTCTGGGAAGATTTGGGATGAACATCTCTGGCTTTGGAGATCAGCTGCTGACTAGGTCTGGGAATAAATGACCTGCCACTGTCACTCCTCGCCCCACTTGCACCAATTTTTATTTTCATCCTTTTTGTGCAAACAGGGTCTGTCCCACTGTGTCCAAGCAGGGCTGGCAGGGCACTGGGGCAGTGAGGGATGCTCCCCTGGGAGAACCACCCCGGCTGCACCCACACTCCAGTTTGGCTTCTGGAGTTTCCATGGGCTCCCAGCAGCTCCCAGCCCACCCCAGTCCCACCAAGACCACAGTTCCAGTGCTTCCCAGCCTATGTGATATGCTTTGGGCTGGGTTTCAGAGGAAAAGGGGCACAGGGAAAGGGATTTGGACGTGGCTGGTTGGTGGAGTTAAAGTCTGTCTCTCAACACTCCGGGCCTACAGTTGCTGCTGAGCCCTTGTAAATTCAAATTAAAGGGCACCTATGGCTTGGCTGCGGCTTCTGACCCAGAAATTAATCTGTTGTGTGTAATCTCTCAGGATTACAGGAGATGGGAAGGGGAGGGCACTGCTCAGACTTGTGGTGTCTGTGGTGCATCTTCCCCCCCTGCCCCAGCTGTCCCCTGGTTCCTGTCACCACGGAGAGCCACGATGCCCAACCTGGGCCATCCCCCAGGGTCTGTAATTTCTGCTGGAAAAATGCTTACTTTCCATGAGATATTTCCTATTCAGAGGTGATGAGGGTGTCTCTGGTAAGCTCTGGCTCAGGGAAGTGAGGGGCTGAGCCTTTCTGGTGGCAGCCAGGAGGTGGTACCACTACAGAGAACTGTGACCGAAGTACGGTCTGGTATTAACAGTCACAACACTCTCAATTTGGGCAGAAAAAACAAGATTCAAGCACAAAATACCCTCCTTGGCTCCTAATTCTGGGGCCTGTTCAAGCTGAGAGTAAACCCACGCACCTCTGCTTTCTGTGTGTGCACATAATGGGAAATTTCATCAGCTGCAATATTCCCGAAGACAGGACTCGTGAGATATATCACATGTAAATGGACACATCATCTGAGCAAGGCCCCATTCATCAATAGCACTTGGAAATGCAGTGGAAGATCTGATGGGATTATGTAGATCTCAACTATCCATGGGTGAATGAAATTGGGTAACCTTAGCAACCCCAGGTACGCTTGTGCAGCTATGAATCAAACGTCAGCCCGATGAGCTCCGCGCAAAATAAAGAAATAATTCTTTGAAATATTCATAACAGGCTGCAGAGTATTATTTTATAAGGCTCTGCCTATTATGCATTTTGGAAGCCAGGTTTTAAAGGAACCAGCATTAGCATTTACATCCCCCACGCTGGCATAAATGCTTATAAATAAACCCAAGATGAAACACAAGCAGCAACTGCAACAAACCAGGGCTCCTCTTCCTGCTGGTGGAAAGAGCATCTCCCACCAAGCAGATATTCCAGCTGCAGGAACGGCACAGACGATGGGTTATCCACAAAGGTTTGGAACAGCACCTCCCATGGTCAGGTTGCATGAAAACAAAAGTTGCACACTGGCCTCTCACTTGTGTTAAATTCATCAGGCTGCTGTAATGCCAGGGGAAAAAAAAAAAAAAAAAGGTGGGAAAAGCTGAAAGTCTCCCTTGAAAGTTGATGAAGTCAAGAAAATGTATGGTTTGGGATGCTTTTCACTCAGTTGTACATATGTATTTTG
The DNA here is from genome assembly GCA_020917445.1 of Riparia riparia. NCBI lineage: Eukaryota > Metazoa > Chordata > Aves > Passeriformes > Hirundinidae > Riparia > Riparia riparia. The sequence goes on from JAIXNV010000046.1 coordinate 192,405, forward strand.
GATGACCAAAAGATAGTTTAAATATATGCTGTATCTTAGTTGGAAAATACATAATTACATCTGAATTTACAGAGAATTCCTTATCCCTCTGCCCTTGGCTCATGTTCAGCTCCAGAGAGCATTCAGGCATGCTTCAGCTTTGTCTCCTCCACACTGAAGCACTGAAGTTTTCAAAGTTTTCCAATTTTTCCCACGTGGAAAGCCATCTTTTTTCCTTTGCATTGCTTGGAGACTGTAGTTCTCAGCCTGCAAACTTATTTTTAATTAATTAATGATCACTGCAGCAGTTGGGACCACCCACTCCAGGACAAACAACCCCTGAGCAACCTGGTCCAGTGGAAGGCTGGATGATCCTGAAGGTCCCTTCCAACCCAAACTGTTCTGGGTTGTTTTGATGTGTTTCCATCACAGGGAAAAGCCAGGGCATGGCCAGGATGCTCAGACACCTCCAAGCTGCCTCGTCCGCCTTGGTGCTCCCTGCTGATGTTCTAAGGTTCATCTGCAGCAGAATCACAGAATCCTGCTTTGGGTTGGGTTGGAAGGGACCTTAAAAATCAACCAGTTCCAAGCCTAAAGCTGGAACAAGGTAGCTGAAGATTTCCTTACAGCCTGAACACCAGAAATTACGTTGATAATTGAGAATCTCAGTTTTCCTTCCAAATAATTCCCCGTACTTGCGGTCAATGGAAAACACCAACATATTTGTCTGCTGGGCTTCAGTTCCCTCTTGCTTTCCAGGTCCTGAACACTGGAGAAATGGGACTGCAGCTCCCCAGTCCTCTCAGCACCATGTGCCCTGTGGAGGGCTCCAATTTCAGAGCCGGGAACCACCCGTTTATTTATTTTATGGTGCTTTAACCCTCCCTCACCCTTAACAGGCTGGCAGGCTCTGCGCTCTGTTTCCTTATTTCCCAAACAGCTGTTAAAGAATTAGTGTTTCCATAAATGCTTCTCGCTGCCATTAAACGTTTTGGGTGGTGCTGAAGAGCTCAGCGGTGAAACCACCCTGAGAATTGCAGTGGCAGCTCTGGAGCTGCTGCCTTGTTTGTTCCAAATCACCTCTTCCGATGGCTCTCCCGAACGAGCTGGATTAATTGTTCGCGACCTATAGCACATGCTTCAGTGAAAATAAATTACTTTATTTCTATTACACCACCAGTGGCTGTGTAACTTAATTTCATTAGCTCAAACCTGTTGAGAGTGTTCAGATTTCCATGGCAGGACGCACTCGAAATGAAAAGACGCCTTCGATTCCCAATTAACAGAATCGCTCCCTTTCAGCTGAAATGAATGTTATTGAAATCAATTAGCATAGACTGGAAAATCTCTCATTAATGAGGGGAGTGTGGGTGAGTAAACAGCAATGAAAAGATGAAATTAGAGAAGAGGCTCTTCTTGTTGGCCTGAATAATTACATGCTTAGTTGCCTAATTGTCTGGTGAAAAGCCTCGCCGTGCTGGTAACAGATTGCCGTGTTCATTAGGCTGCAAAAGGCCACCTGCTGCTGAGGCTCATTTTCCTGCAGTCTATATCCACGTGTTGCTCCCCAGGGACTGCTATTTGGACACAACACTGGCTGTGAAAAGCAAATGAGCTTGCCAATATGCTGCAATATTGTGTCCTTTATGCCAAGATACAGAAGCTTAATATGTCAAATATAATGAATAAAACCAACAGCGATAACGAAGTTTATGAGGAGAGTGACCTTCCAACACGGCCTGGTGCAGGAGGGCAGGGCCCTCCATGCAGATGTTCCTGCCTGGCCTGGACTGCTCCGAATTACGGAGCACAAAAGAGAAATTACAACCGCCACCCCTTAGACAATGGCAGAAGGAAAGCCCACAATGGCAACTGGTAAAATTGGAAACAAATGTGAAATTCCGAGCGCTAAGAAGGGCTCACGGAGCCCGGCATTGTTCCGATTTGCTCCGCTGTGGCAATAAACATCAAAGGCAGGAGGCCTCTGCTCCAGCCTTGCCTCAGATCATTCCGTGTCTTACAATTGCTGGGTTTATGGGGCTTTTAAGCCAGGCTTTATTGCTCTGTTGGCAGGGAGGAGTCACCCTGGCACAGAGTCGAGGGGTCCTTGCTCCTCCGTGAGCCCCGGCACGTGCTGAGAGTCCAACCTGCCAAGGCTGGGATGGAGGCATGGAGCCTGCTGGAGGTGTGGAATGTTGCAGGAGTGTCCAGAGAGGGGAATGGAGCTGGGGAAGGATCTGGAGTTGGGGGGAGCTCAGCTCTCTTTTCTGGAGAAAGGGAGGCTCAGGAGGGACCTTGTGGCTCTCCACAACTCCTGGACAGGAGGGGCAGCCAGGTGAGGGTGGATCTCTTTTCCCAAAGAACAAATGAAAGCAGTCTCAAGTTACACCAGAGGAAATTTAGGTTGAATATTGGGAAAATTTCTTAATGGAAAAAAGTTGTCCAGCCCAGGCACAGCTGCAGAGAGCAGTGGTGGAATTTCCATCCCTGGAAGGGTTTAAAAGCTGTGTGGATGTGGCACTTGGGGACATGGTCACTGGTGGCCTTGGCAGGGGGCTGGTCAGACTCCCTGATCTTAGAGGATGTTTCCAGATTAACAACCCCATGATTCCATTTTTACGTGTCATGTACCAAGCAGGAGGCATTGCAGGTTGGCATTGGCTCAAAGCCACCAGCAAAAAAATCAGGGATGTGTGGATCTGAGTATGGATCTGGGTATTGATGTACACAGTGGAGGGTATTATACTACTGAAACTACTATTAATAAACAGCTGATGTAACTAATGCTAATTGCATTGGGAGGGGACTGGCTGTTCCCTGCTGTCCCCCCTGTCCATGATCTGCGTCCCTGGCAGCATTCCCAGGACTACACCGGGTGAGGAGCAGCCCTGTTACCACTCCTCGGCGCAGAACTTCTTGCTCCTCAAAGTTAAAATACTCCATGCCAGCAGTTTGAGCCCCTCACGATGGTGGCACGTCCTGTGATGTCACACAGAGCAGCCCCCACTGTCCCCATGTCCCACCTGTTCCCAAGGCTGGATCCACAGGGGTTAAACACAAACGTTCCCTTCGCTCCCAGTCCAAGGCTTGGGTGACGATGAGGGAACGAACCCTGCGGCTTTGCCAGGTCTTTGATTGCTTTTTGTGGAGAGGGGAGCGTGGAATGAGCCCCCTCATTAATGCCAAGAGCGAGAAGATGTGATTAAGAAATGTTTTTATCGTTGGAAAGCAAGGATAATGTGCCTGGCAAGGAGCAGGGACAGCCGTGTTGGGAATTCCCCGTGCGCCTGCCAGTGGCACGGGCGGCGTTCAAGGGAGCTCTGGGAATGTCCACCCCACCAATGGTCTTTTTTAGGGTTTGCTGTACAAACTCTTCCTCCCTGACCGTCACCACGGACTTCATTTAACTCCTTAAATTGCAGCACGTGGATTGCACCTCAATTACCCATTAAAATCCCTTTGGAACAGCTGCTGGTGGCTCCCAGTGTAGAAGCAGGCCCTGATACCGGGAGCAAGGGCCTGTGTGGGGGAAGGAAACAAACAGGCCCTTCCCACAATCGGCTGATTTCTCTGGAAATCCAGAGGATCCACGGACACACTAAACACGCAAAACACGTGAAACACACAAATCCTGCTCTGAAGCAGGTCAGGGATTGCTGTTTGAGTCTCGACGAACAAAACGGGCTGCGGCCTGCAGGCCCGGCTCCCGTGAAAATGGTGGATTTGCGTCTGTTCCCCCTCAGCCACGGGGGCTGAGCAGTGACCACGGGGACAAAGCTTTGAGACCATCCCAGGGGTGTCAGAGCAAACAGAATCCCCTCCACCTGTGGGTAGGGACCCCCTAAAGCCGCCTCCATCCCACACAGCTGGAAGGGGGCAAAGCCAGGAGGCCTCGCACCGATCTCCCCTCACCAGTTACCACCACAAAAAAAACCATTTATGGCCATGCCTGAGGCCGTGTGCCCACCTCAGCCACGGCTCTGTGCCGCATCCCGAAACAAAATCACAGTTCTGTGTTACTCTGAATGATTTTTACAGCTCTCTCAGGTTTTATTCTGTGAAAAACCCAATGCGATTACATTATTTAGGCCACTTGCCAACTGGTTAAATATAATTGACTAAACTAATTACTAAGATCAGTTTTACAGCAGATTAGGATAATTTATTGGGCAGTTTGTTGTTTTCTTAATAGTCTCACCTGATTGATGGAGAGGCTTGGCTATAAATGATTTTTTATGACCAAGAATAGCAAACACAAACTTAATCAGGTGTTCCACTCTGGGCTGGAGAAACCCTGTGTAACTTGGATAGCGTGCATGCAGAATACTTTGAAACGCCTGGGGAAAAAAATTGAGTGATTAAAGGGGAAAAAAATCGCAGAGACAGACATTTATGCGCAGCAGCTTGTTTGGGGGCAGCCTCAGCTCACTTCTGCTGAGCTTTGGGGTGATGGAGGGGTGGATGAGAACTCAGCCTCGGGATTCACCCTGCAGTCCTTCTGTACTGCCCATATGGGGATAAACTGGCACCTTTGGAGACTCTCTCTCTCTCTCAATCCAACACATTTGTGGGCCAAAAGTTATTGTTAGTGACAAATCAACAGCTTAAAATTGAGAAACAATGACCCAAACTTAATTAAGAAGCTCAAAAGAAGAGCAAAGCCTCTGTGGGTGCGCAGCAGCAGGTTCAGAGATCCGCTCTCAGAAAGGTACCACCTGCAGGGGGTGAGGCACAGGATGATAATTTGATTGCACCGACTCCTTTTCATGCAAAGAGTGCATTGTTTTCAGACCACTGATGATTAATGTGCTTATTGATTAGTTGATCAATAAGGCCATGGTGTCTAATTATTGATAATCCTTCCCCAAATGAAAGATCGAGTGTAAGGAGTGCTACTTACAGAGCTCAAAATATAAAGTGATTCAGTGTGAAGCCTGGTAATTGAAAGTCAAACTAATCCCATAAATTAAATCACAGCAATCCATAACATTTACCTGATAAATCCTTTGGAAAGCTTTATTTAACTCTCAGTACTCATTGTGGAAGCTCTGGAGACTCCCAGAAAAGTGTCTGAAAGTCTGGGTTTGAGGTGCCTTTTCTTAATACAAAAGTATCCTTTAAATATAAATGTGTATAACGGCACTGGTCTGAAATGACTGATCTCACAGCTATAACTGAATATATTTTGCTGCAACTTTTTGCTACAACCATTTATTTTGGAAATGTAAGGATACTGGTACCAGTCACACCAGTGCATCACCAAATTGTTTTCCAAACTTCCCCTCTAAGGCCTTTCCCTGCCAACCATTTGTATCATAATTAAATGGCGAGGAAACAACCTCATTGCTTTTCCCTGACAGCCTCTGCAAGGCTTTTTAGGTACTTGGAGGAAACTGAAATAAAACCTGGAAGATGTGATCCTATATTTTATAAGTAAACTTGTGGACCAATTAAAATCTCAACTGTTTAGGCACCTAATTCATCCCCACAGCATCCTCTGGAGAATGGATTAATATCCAAAAATCTGATTAAAGCAATTTTAAGTGACTATAATCAGATAATCCTAAAAAAATCCCACTCCTCAGACTCTGAGAATGGCCAGGATTAGGACATCCAAAACACTGGGAGGAGTGGATTCTCCACAGTTTCAGCCCAGCAGTGTTTTTCCATGGATCTGCTCCGAGCTGGGCTGTGCCAGCCCTGAAGAAGTTTTCATTTTGCTCCTGTCACCCTGCCCCTCCTGAACAAGCCTCAATTTGCTGTTTGTTCCGAATGTGATGTTATGGCTTTGGCCAAAATCACATTTCAGGAGCTGAAATAACAGGAGGCGCCCGCGCCGGAGCGGGAGATTTATGAATCCTCATTGGAGGCTCCCCACACCCCAAAGCAGCTCATGCAAATCCTGGAACACCGGAGAGGTGTCTCCGTGGGCTATGAAGGAATCTGTGTGTCAGACAAATCGCATTGGACACCAACAAAGGCTTCCCTTAATGCCTTCTGTCACCTCTCCACGAGCAGCAGCCGCCGCACTTCCCTGCTTTTCTAATTTTTAATCTTTACTCTAAACTTTCCACCGCCACTTGTAGGAACTGCTCCTGCTTGGGAACAATCCCCAGGATTTCCCAAAGTTCCTGACTTCTGACCCCTCAGCCAGACCACGGGGTCTCACCCAAATATTTTTTTCCCTGGAAGTTTAATTATTTTTAAATTTCCAGGGCTGAACTGAAGCACTCACAGGCTCATTCCTCTTGCCCAGGAGAGCTGATTTCTGGATGTTTAATTGCTGAACGGAAGAGCTGAACAGATCTCCAGAAACTTTATCCAGTTTCTCAGTAGCAGGAAGGGATTTAAGCCTGTCTATCTGTGTTTTGTCCTCCCTTTTTATCACTGTTTGTAGGGAGCAATTCACGACTCTTGCATTAATGGCCAGTACAATTAAAAGTGTTCTGTCATCGTGGGGAGCCCAGCAGTGGGTCCATGGTGGTCTCTGCCATCAGGACATGAAGGAAGTGATGGAATCTTTTCAGCAGAGCTGTTTTGGCTCTGACCCCACTCAGGGGGCTTTCCTCTCTCTCCTGACATTGCAGTGCTGGGCAGAGGTGAAAGCTGGGGCTTTTAAATATAAATATAAAAATCAAGATGCCCTTTTCCCCAGGACCAATTTCCCAGGGTTGTCCTGGGACGACTGTGCTGCCATCCCTGCACATCCGAGCCCTACACACCTTGGTTGTAAAGACACTGAAAAAGATAAAACAAACCCAGAAGATCCCTCAGCTTTTACCGAGGAATCCGTGAGGATATTCCAAAATCCCATCTCCTGAGGTGTATCCTGGCTGACAGGGCAGCGGGGAGAGTGATGGACGCCTGCTGGAAGGCCACGGATGCCCGTCTGAGCATGGGAAATGTTTCAAAGTGAGGGATGAGGAATTAGGGTATAGTAAAATGTTCTGCCAGGTCTTGGGCTGCTTCTCTGCCCAAGTTATGGGAACTGAACCTATTCATGCGCCCTCTCCGATTTTTTCTCCCAGTGGAGAGGAAGGAAAGGAAGACAAAATAAACAAAATTATCTTTTTTAAAGAAAGGAGTTTCTCTTTTAAAATCGAAGTGCTGGAAGATCATTTTGAAAAAGGCATTCATTAGTAATTTGTGTTAAATACAATGTAATGCTCCCCGAATGACAGCAGTGATTTGGTTCTAAAAATTGCCCCATATTTAATAACAGCATAAATCACCTGTAAAAGATTCTTCACACCAAGCGAAACTGCTTTACATACATAAACCCCATAATTTGTTTTTATTGAAAAGATTCCGACAGTCGAAGGTTATTTATGTTTTTAATTTGTCTGCACTACTAAATAACTCCCTCCTCAGCACGCAGCCCTGTGGGAAGCCTTGGATGGGCAGGGGGAGGCAGGGCTGCGGATTCTGGTTCTGTTCGGGGTGAACACGTCGCACAAAACACCTTTTTCCTGAGCTGGGATGCAGCTGACCCCTCGTGGGTATTGAAATATGTCGTAAAAGCTTTGCAGTTCCCCACCAAAGCCCCAGCTCCAGCCTGTTCTAAGCTCTTTTACAGCATCATTAGTCCTGGAGCAAACCAGGAAAATTGTGTCCCTGAGAGACAAAATAAAAGAAACGGGTGCCATTTAAATATAAGCTGGGAAGATCTCCTGAAACATCACCACCTGTCCTTGGGGTGATGAGGGTGAGGGCTGGCCGGTCCCACCACGGGCTGGGGCAGCCGTGGCACCCTGAGCTG
>JAIXNV010000046.1:200542-216816 GCA_020917445.1 Riparia riparia
ACAGCCTGATTTAATCTGCGGGAGCCGCGCTGCCTCTGACCACTGCGCCGAGTCATTAACCTTGACTCGCGTAATTGAATTCAAGGTTGATTGCCTGTGACCCTCCTCGGCGAGGTGCTCCGAATGTACATATTCATTATGAGGCGCGGGGCTAAATGGATTGCACAGGGAGAGCTGTAGCAATCAGCCTGCTTGGTATGCGAGGGGCGAGGAGGGCACTAATTGCATGTTAGAGCTGAGGATTAGATTATGAAAAGAGTGAGAAAATGAAGATAGATCCCTGTGACACTGTCAGATTAAGGGCAGCCAGGCACAGGAATATGACATTGAGAATTTACGGGGCCGTTAGGGGAAGGGAGATTTGAAAGGGGGTGGTGGGTGTTGGTTTATTTTATTTTATTTTATTTTATTTTATTTTATTTTATTTTATTTTATTTTATTTTATTTTATTTTATTTTATTTTATTTTATTTTATTTTATTTTATTTTATTTTATTTTTTGTGTTATGTTATGTTATGTTATTTTTTATTTCCCATCTCTTTGCTCGGTTAGGAGCTATTTAAAGGCACAAGCGGATAAATGCGTATTTTGAATCTCAATCAATTAATGCTGCCGTGGTTTTGATGCCTCTGATGGTTGCTGTAAGGAAGAACATTTTGAACATTTAGCCCCGTAACACCACCCTGAGTGACCTGGTGTGGGGAAGGTGCCCCTGCCCGTGGGATGAGCTTTAGATCCTTCCAATCCAAACCATTCCAGAATGACTCCGAGATTCCAGCTGTCCAGTCAGGGCCACCACTGTGCGAATGACCCAGGGTGGGACGGGCCCAGGATGCTCCAGGAATCCAGCAGAGCCCACCTGGGGAACGGGGAAATGTCTGAGCCCCCAGAACTTTGCCTTGTCCTGACCCCAGACGAGGTTCCCGGAGCCAAACCCCAGCCCCAGAGGGAATGGGGTGAGGGAAGGTGGCCACCAGCAATCTCTGGGTTCACATCCGTGTTGTTGTGATAGCTGCATAAAGATTTTCCCGTGTTCTGCTGCAACTCCAACCAGATGGGATTTTTTTTCCTTGAATTAAACGCAAGTTAAGTACAAAAACATTTTGCCCACGGGGAATTCAGATTCTCAATGTGCTTTTAATAACTGTTTGTAGAACATTTAGGAAAATCTATGGCAACATGTTTGAGGGGAGGGGGGGAAAATCAAATTATTCTTGCCTGAGGATGTTATTCTGGTATCTAAACTTTATGAATCATCCTGTGTGGCCCAATTTCTAGGCAGTCACACTGTGGGACCAAATGGAAGTGTCTGAATTTAATCCATGTAAAAAATTTTTAATAAAGATGTTAATCACAGCCATTGGCTGAATATCCGTTAAGAACTTTATACTAATTCAGATGTCCAAACCTCTGCAGTCTGATGAAGCTTTAAAAGCCCAGTTCAAATTGATGTTCTTGTTAGAACTGATTGCACTGGGCAGGCCCCAATTTTGGGCCATCTCTTTAAAGCTGCTCTTGTGTTAAAATCAGGCTTGAAATCACAAAATGGTTTGGTTTAGGGGGGACTTAAAGCTCTTTCCATTCCACCCCCGTGCCATGAGCAGGGACACCTTCCACTACCCCAGGCTGCTCCGAGCCCTGTCCAACCTGGCCTTGGACACTTCAGTCTGCCATAAAAACTGTGTTCAATTCCAGCATTGCTGGAGATGGAAGCTGAACGTCAAAATCTCAACCCAGATGTTCTGCCAACATCACAGGGGTTGTTGTTAAACAGAGAAATTCAGGTTGCAAATGGGCCAAAAGCTCGTGCAGGTTTTTATCCCAGTCCTACATAAAGAGGGTTTGGGGAAGTTTTCCCCCTGCTATTCCCAGTTCTGTCATTCCAGGAGTCAGGGGAGGCTCTGAACACCTATGGATGGAAGGACCGGGCAGAAAGCACCCAAATGCCCTCACACAGATGCAGCCTGTACCTTTCCCTGGCAGAGGCCTCACCTTTTATGCAAAACCCCCTCTTTCTGCATAACAAACAAACGCTGGAAAGCTGAAAACAGCGTGCAGAGCTCCTGGGTTCCCCTCACCAAGGAGCAGAGCTCTTCAGCCGGGCTCCAGGTCACTCCCTCTCCACAACAGCAGCTCCATTAATTTGAATAAATTCCCAGTGCCCAGACCTTGTGCTGTTGTAGTAACAACGGGATCGGAGGTGGCGGCTCATCCCAAAAATATCAGCCTTGTGAATTGCTGGGGTTTTGGGGTTCTGATGCGTTGAGGACATAATTAATGGGATAACTTTGCGCTTTCCGTCGGCGGGCTGTGTCCTGGAAGGAGGGTTTCTCGCTAAATGATCTGTCAGGACCACTGCTGGGTGGGTATGACCAGAATTTTGATGCCCCGCTCATTAAATTACCACGGGCTATGACTTTCCAGGCCCTGAAAGTCAAGGGGAATCGTTGCTGACTGACAATCCGGGACTGCAGGTTACCAACAGCTGCCTCAAGTTGAATAAGACTGACAAATGACTGCTCCTTGCGCGGGCCTGTAATAAAATTACCCTGCGACGTGGGGTGTCTGTGCGGGAGGATGGTGGCACCCACAGGAGGGAAAAAAAGAGTCGTTTATCCACCGGGGGGGGAAAGGATGAACTTTCTGAAGTGTTCAGACTCACCAGCAGCACGGTGCTCTGTGGAGTTACAGGCAGGCGGTGAGACAGCTGAAATGCACTTGTCTCCAAAAACCTCTTTGATTCGCTTCAGTTTATGAATGAGCTGCAGAGAGCGAGGCAAGGGCCCGAGGAATGCAAATGAAGTGGCTGTGCCATGCTATGTGAAAAAGGCCCCCAGACATCTGATGAAGGGAGTTTTCCGTGAGGAAAACCCGGTTTGTTGGCATTTTGTGGATCCTAAAAATACCCCAAGACAAATAGTCCAACTCACTACTGCTGAAATTTCATTTACTTACCAGCCACACTAATGAGGCACTGCAGAGGGACTTCTAATTAGATCCACTTTATTCCTGTCACCGAAATTAATTTATTTGCGTCAGCTCCTAGAACTAGTTTGATATTATCCCGATTTTTAAGCCAGGCTCCACGAAGCCGGGGCTGGCGCTGATATTTACACCCTCCCCACCCAAGGCTGGAAGTGCGGGGTTCGCTGCCGCGTTTGTCCCAGCCAGGAGCTCCTTTCTCAGCAGGTTTGGAGCATCCCTGTGCTGCAGCCCTGGGCTGGCTGTCCCCAGAGCCCCGGGCAGGGCTCGAAGTAAGCACTACAGCAGCAATATCGTGCCACTTGGCGATTTCCTGCCTCATGCATATTCAAAGAGGGAAGAGGCTGCATGCATAATTCATCGGCCATTACAATTGCATTATACTATTTATACTATTACTTCGGGAGCTGTTTAAATTAAGGGTTACAAATGGCTCGTTTGTTTTCCGCTGCTCGGGCAGGAGGGCTCGGCCCCTCCAAGCTGCTGGCAGGGGCCAGGGGCACACAGGGGTCCCCAGCCAGGGCACCCAGGAACCCTGCAAATTTTTTGTCCCACTGGGAATTGATTTTACAATGAATGGAGCCCCCTGGGTGAAAGCCCAGCCCCAGGGTCCGGGAGAAGCTTGGCTGGGACACTGGGAATGCTGAATAAATGACAGCTGTGACAGTGACACGTCTTGAAATCCTCTTCACACCCCAGTAAAACTCAGAAACACGGGGAACCCTCAACTGGTAACTAATTGTCAACTAACTGCTAAACCCCAGGTCTGGCTGCACAGATTATGACTCTTGGTGCCTTTCCAAACATTATTTTATTAATATGAATAATATATTAACTATTGAACAGTCTGGACTGCATCCAAACCACTCTGTTGTAAGTGCTTTGCTAAGACTTACCAAGGATATTTACTTCTCTAAACAACAGGCAACATTTGTATCGGTTTTGGTTTTATTATTGTTTCACTAAATAGTTATGAGAGCACCAAGAGGGGGATCTGAAGATTTTTAAAACGATTTGAAAGATAGTCCATAAAGTGCTTTACATCTTGGTGAGTTTAAAAGGTGAATTACTGTTCTTTAATAATTTAAAGAAAACCCTCCAGAATGCATTTTTAAATGTATTTCCAGCTAAACACAGGATCCTGTCCTGGGCTCTCATCACCAGGGGATCACGTCAGGATGAATCACAGCAGCCGGGGCTGTGTAATTGAGAGCAAAGCTGCCAAGGGAAGAGCTGCTCCCGGGGGACACCCGGCAGTTGCCTCTGTTCATTACCCTGTGCCCAGGTCACAGGCCAGGGACGGATCTGATTTAGATATGACTTAAAATTCAATTTCTCAAAGTTTACTTAAAATTACTGAGATCCGCAAACGCTTTTATAGAGGGGTGGGGGCTTTACACCGGGAGAGGCTCAGATCAGATGTTGGATTAGGGTTGGTTTGTTCCCTTTGTGGTGGAAGGTCCCAGCTGGAGCTCGGGCATCAGGAGCTGGGTTTGGTGATCTTTGAGGGTCCCCTCAAACTCAGATTACTCTCTGATTCTCTGATTCTGTGGATAGGAAGGAATTCCTCCCTGTGAGGGTGGGCAGGGTGGCACAGGGCACCCAGAGCGGCCGTGGCTGCTCCTGGATCCCTGGAAGTGCCCAAGACCAAGCTGGACATTTGTGCTTGGAGCAGCCTGGGACAGGAGAAGGTGTCCCAGCCCATGGCAGGGGGTGGAAGGAGATGATTTTTAAGGCCCACCCAGACCATTCTGGGTGGATCTAACACATCCCTCCCACAGAGCTGCAGGATGCAGGGATCACAGGAGAATATTCCATGAAAACAGAACTGGCTGTGACAGGAAGCCCTCTCTGAGTCTGCAGGGTCAGGAGAGACCCAGCCCTTCCCACAGCATTTCCCAGCCAACGTTGGCAATGGATGCCAGGAGCCCACAGGGTTGCTCGGACACCCCAGAGCTGTTCCCCCACCCCTGGCAGAATCCTCGCTTCCCCCTGCTCCATCCTGGGGGTGGTTCCCACATCATCTCAGGGGCGGCTCCCACATAAGTTTGGGGATGGCTCCCACATAGGTTTGGGGATGGTTCCCACATAGGTTTGGGGATGGCTCCCATATCACTTTGGGGGTAGTTCCCTCATCACTTTGGGGGTGGTTCCCTCATCACTTTGGGAATGGTTCTCACATCACTTTGGGGATGGTTCTCACATCACCCTGGGGATGGTTCCCAGATCACTCTGGGGATGGTTCCCAGATCACTTTGGGGATGTTTCCCACATCACTTTGGGGGTGTGTGTCCCCTCCCCTCCCCTCCCCTTCACAGCTGGAGCAGTTTTGCTGTCCAGCTCGTTCCCATTTCGCTGCCCACGCCCCAGGCTGGCTGTGACACCCCTGTGCACAGCTCTGAGCGTCCCTTGGGGTGACAGCACTGTCCCTGCCCCCTGCACCCCCAGACCCGTCAAATCTCCAGCCATGGATACGGGGAGAGTTTAACCCTTGCTGATCTGTGCAGACATAAAAGACACCAGCAGACAGTTATGAACTCCCAAACTCCCTCAGACTTGCATTAACACTTCCCTAAGTGTATTTTTTGCCCAGCAGACCCTTCAGGAAGGTGCATTTCACCTTTCAGCTCCACTTCCTGCGTTTTTCTGCCTCTCGGGGAGACGCCGTTTCACCTTCCCCACACGCTGGGGGCTGGGCTGGGAGGGGACAGTCCCTCCACGGCGGGGTTAAGGCAGTGAGCTGCCTGCCCAGGAATGAGGATCCTCTTCCAGACAGCCCATCATCCACTAATGGGACTTAAGACAGTTGCTGCCTCATCGGCAGGAGCGTAATGATCGCTGGGCAGGGAGAGACCCATTATCCATCATCCATCCTTCTCCTCTGGCTGATGATAATGATTTCTTAGTTCAACAGTGGTGCACTGGGACCTCGGTGCTTTGTGCACGACTGGGGTTTAATATCCTGATCAAGACAAATACAGATCGTGGCCGGGCTGTGGGGCCGCTGCAGAGGACAAAGCCAAAAGGGGCTCCCTGGAAAACTCAGAGGATACACAAGAGCCTGAAAAAACCTGAGAAGTGCCCGTGTTTTGTGCACTCCCTTCCCCCACAGTGCACGACTTCGAGGTGAGGATTTCTGTGTAAAGAATCCCATCAACAGGCCAAGAGGAAACCTAGAAGCTCTTGAAAATGTATTTTTACTTCCCGTTTCATTCTCTCCACCTGTTATTCTCCAGCTCAAATCGCTCTTTAATTCCATTGATTGAATATCTTCATTTCAATAATTACAACTCATGGGTTTTAACTGAAAGAGTGCAGATTTAAATTGGATATTGGGAAGGAATTCCTGGCTGGGAGGGTGGGGCAGGCCCTGGCACAGGGTGCCCAGAGCACATGTGGCTGCTCCTGCACCCCTGGCAGTGTCCAGGCTGGATGGGGCTTGGAGCAGGCTGGGATAGTGGAAGGTGTCCCTGCACGTGGCTGGGGTTGGAATGAGATGGTTTTTAAGGTCCTTTCCCACCCAAACCACGTGGGCACTGCTGGTGACGGTGTCACGGTGGTGCTGAGCCGCCAGGGCCCTTGTCCCCTGTCCCACCGCAGCCACAGGAGCTGTACTCATCTCTGGCAGGGAGAGGGTGAAGCCAGCTAACCCAGCCTCCCTGCCACTCTCAGGAACTTCAAGTCCAATAAAGGATGCTCAGAAGAAACACAATAGCGAGAGCGGAGCCGCCGCTGGAAATTAAATCTGAAAGACGAGTATTTATTCTTGTCGGGGCTCCTCCAGGAGCGCGGGCACACCGGCAGCATGTTAAACACCGCTCAGGTTCAGCCAGACAAATGTCCAGGCAGCTCTGCTGCAATATCCATTTGAAAGGAGCTTAGTGCCACGAGCCTTTCATCTCAATATTCCTGAGGCCGGATTTGAAAGTGCTTAAGGTTAAATATTGCTCACTCTTGGAAAGAACAGCTCCATCTGTCTCGTGAAGGAAAAAAAAAAGCTTTCGGTCTTGGAGGTGCTCAGGGAAACTCGCCCATAAACACGGATGGGAGAGGCTCTAGGCCCTGTCCCAGGAGTAATTAGCCCCTCAAACTCAGCAGAGATTACTCCAAAATGCCTTAAATACAAAATATAATCCATATTTTCTGTGGGGCGAGTGAGCGCGACACCGCCTGAGCCAGCGCCGCGCGGCTGGATCCTCACATCTGGGCGTCCTGAAGAGTGAGGGAAGGAGAAAAGTTCCAGCAAACCCATCTCACCCCAAAGGATCCCAGAAAGGCGCTCCTGGCATGGTCCCTGGCCTCGGGATGGGGCCTCTGGGTGCTCCTGGCTGGCTGGAAGCTGCCACAGCATCTCAGGGATGCCAAGAGTCTCTCGGGCTGCTAAATGCCCAATTCACTTTTGAAAACTGGATTTAAGCAGCTGGTTTTGAACACTTGTGGTAAAAGAGAGACCCGAAATAGCTTTGTGTGATTTGGGGTGAAGTGCCCCGAGGCCTGGTGATAATAATTGTAGTACTCTTTAAAAAGAAAAATGACATTTTTTTCCAAGGCAGTGAAAGCCGCTGACAACATCCCTGGGGAGCTGGGGAAGCTTTGGAGAGGAGGAATCCTGTCTTTTCAGAGGCTGACAAATGACAGCCCTCAGAAGCCTGGAATGTGTCTCCTGGAGTCCTGGATCAGACACGGAGTGACGGTGACAGTGCCCTGGGCCCGTGGTGTCACCGACCGGAGGGACCATGAGAACCCCGTCCACCAGCTGGAAAAGCCATCGGGTCTTTCCAGGGAAGCTGGTGGGAAGCTCTGAGTTGGGAATCCCTCCCTGCTCGTCCTCAGGGAAGGAGCTGAGGTGGGTCCTGCGGGCAGGCTGGGAAGCGTGGCTGGTTCTCCTCTCAGGTGCGAACCATCCCGAGGCCAGCCCAAGGCCAGGAGGGGAGGTCAGAAGGGTCCCAGTCCCTGCTTCTGGTGGGTCTGTTGGAATAAAACCGATCCCAAGGTTAAGCTGCGTTTAAAAGGCTTCTCATTCTGTGAAAAGCACTTTATTGTGCAGGTTCTCCTTCAGTTTGAAACCTCTTCCCACCACCATTCTCATTCCTGCTGCATTTCCCTGCTCTGCTCAGCCCTGTGAGGTCCCAACGTGACCTGGAGCCTTTTTAACCCCCTCAAGCTCCAGTTTAATGATTGCCTGGGAAGATGGTGATGCACTGGTCACTCCACGTTTCTAGGAGAGGCTTCCAAGGAAAACTGACTTTTAATGTATTGATCACTGCTATTTGATTACACTGGGAAAAAAAGGTCGGGGAGAAAATGCCAATAAGGGTGTGAAACTTGAAAGCAAATTAATGCTTTTCCATCATCACCCTTCTGCCAGCAGCGCAGAGCTGCGGGGAGCAGAGCCCTGCAAAGAGGTTTATGGTGAGGTCTTCTCCTTCGCACTGCAGGTGAGGCAGGGGAAGATGTGTGGCCTTGTCCTGATTTAAACGGTCTCAAAAGGGGTGACACCACTGAGATGGGGGTGCTGGGGCAGCTCCTCAATCCCATGGGCACGGGAAAAAAGGGTGCCAGGAACCCAAAGCCAAGACAGGTTTTCAAAAGGCTGAGAAGAGGTTTGAAAGGAGGGCTGTGATATTTTAAGGGACTCAGGGAGAACAGGGAATCCCATAAAATCCAGAGGCACCTACACCATGGATGTCCTTCAGCAGAAGGATTATCCTGGGCATTGGGATGTTCGTCTGGAGCCACATCTGTGCTCACCCAAAGGGGCTCTGTGCCCTGGGTGAAAAACAAACCCAGGCAGGAGGACCAATGAGAGATCTCACAGAAACACACAAAAGGGACCCGATCAATACCAATAAACTCCTTCAGATGGTGATTAATTAATAGCAATTAATTTTGAAAAGAAGAGGATATTGACTTAAATTGACGGAGGGGGCTAACCTTTGAGCAATTCAGAGCAAACATCTTTAAAGCACAGTGATTAAGTTGTAGAAAGTAATAAAAGGGCTGCGCTGCCTCCAGGACGAGCTGAACCCAGCCTGGGAGCGGTGTCACTAAAGCTCTAATTAGACGTTGGATCTTGATAAGGTAAATTGATTAGCTTGGCTCCACCAGGTGGGATTTAAGCATCCGTCTTAGTTTGGAACGCGTCCTTCATACCGAGAGAGCCAAATTCTGGCAGATGATTAAAAAATGCCAGAAGCTTTGCAAGCTGGGTATGCTGCAGCAAGGGAGGCTCCGTGGTGACCCTGCCCGTGGCAGGGGTTGGCATGAGATGGTCCCTTCCAACCCAAACCATTCCATGGGGTTGTGGTTCCATAACCCTCACCTCCTCAGAGGTCACAACCATTCCAAAACCTCCTTATTCGTGGGAGGACAAATGTCCAAATGTCCCCACGTCATCCGGGCCCTGCTGCTGGGATAAGGGCTGATCCTTCCCTGGAAAGCGTTCCTGCAGGTTCCCTCACTCCTCAGAAGATTTTGGCAACCTTTCCTTCAGGTCCATGGCTGTCATTGAGTGAGCAAAGCTGCAGAGTCAAATCTGGGTCAGGCTGGGGGTGAATTTAATTGATTGTGAGCTGACGTTACAGGCATGAGGCCTAAACTCCACTCTGACAATTTGCTGACAATTAATTATGAGTAATTGGCTGTTGTGGGGCTGCACGTGGTGATGGTCAGTGGGCAAAGCCCGTGGCCACAGAAGGCGTGAGTCAGCCTTGGGTTTTGGGCTTCTCGTTTTCCTGGGAATGTAAATTATTGAAACACTCCTGGAAGTGAGACTGGGACATCTGGTAGCTCTTTGTGGCGGGATCAGGAGACACAACAGCTCAGCAGGTCAAAATTGTCTTCTGAAGGCCTTAATTTCTTCTCCCTTTTCTTCCTCGACATCCTGAAGTCCTGGCAGATCGCTTGAGGAGAGTCCCAACCATAGTCAAGCAAAACCAATTTTCCAACCTTCATAAAACGCATCCCCCAGAATGACCCTCGGTCACGACAGGATGCTCAGAAATTCCTGAAATCTGCTCCTGCTGGGAGCTCCCCCCGGGCAGGAGAGTCCAGCTGTGGGCTTTCCAAGGAAGAGGCTCGCTCTTTTTCAAACAACTTTGCTCTACGTTTATTCTTGAGTGGAACAGCGATTCAGGAGCTGAAGGAAATGGTTAATCCCAGCCACGTTGTCTGGGATGCAGCACGTGGGCTCGAGCATTATCTGATCACTCTGTGGGTTTGGAAAAATCATCTTTCCCCAAATGTGCCGTTTTCAGCTGGTTTTTACAGGTCTGGTGAGCCCCTTCAGAGCAGGCACGGAGCTGTTTACTAACAATTATTTCCAAACAGATAATTAAAAGCTGATTTCGATAAAACCTTAAAAATAGAGGCATTCTAGAAACCTTCTCAGCTTGTTTTGAAATAGCCCTTCTAAATGTCAGCGGATGAAAACATCATCCAGCAACAGGGAGCTGGGCCCTGTTTTGAAAAACAAATAGCAGTGATGGGATTCAGCTGTGCAACAATGGGAATGCTGGAAAAGCCCAGCCAGGGCTTCACCCCCACGGAAGAGCCCCGTCCTCCCCGCCGGCTCCCGGGCCACGGGCAGGAGGCAGAGCCCGAGAGGTGCCAGAGCCTCGTGGAGACACCCCTTGGCATCCTCGTCCTGGGCAAAATAAAGGCATTTTTGTTGGCAGAGGTTTAGGAAGGATCCCACGGCGTGATCGGGTTTCTCCCTCCGAGCTGAGAGGCTGAAGACAGCCCTGTCTACAACAGCTCGTGGAGCAAATAATTATCGAGGCTGAGGACCTAAAATGACCTTGCAGAAAGAGAAAAATTGTCATGGGAAGGGAGAAAAACCCACCCCAAGAGGGTCTATTGTTAATGGCTGGCACTGTCGTAAAGTTCACAATTGGTGACTTATTTAAAGATTATTTTTCCTCGGATTTTTTTGCGCTTTGTGCAAATCTGACTTGAAAGGAACGCCAGCTCTCCCAGCTCTGGTGTTTGCAGCCATGAGCAGCCCCTAAACTTGTGTTTAGCACTGAAGACAATTGCAGAAGCAGATCCAGATTCTGATAGGACTTTTTAAAAACAAATAAACATCCCCCAGTGGGATTTGCAGCCCGTGGCTGCGGGGCCACGCTGATGAGTGGGAGCTGGAAAAGCTCACTTCTCGGGGCTCACTGAGGCACAGGAGGAACCAAACCAGTTCTTGGCTGCCCCGGCAGAGAGCGAGAGAAGAAAACCAAACGTGGGGCTCCGAAAATGGGATGAGGTTTTTAGGCTTCTCTCGATATTATTAATCTACAATGCCGCCTTTTAGCACTGTTGACCAACATTTTAATACAATTTGAGCTGGCGCTGCTCCTGATGGCTCGGGGGCGATCACAAGCTGATTCTGGTGTTGCGTTTTGACACATTAACGGGTGAGGACGACACTGCATCCCGCTGGAGCCAGCCAGGAGGCTTCTTTCTGCTTGTAGGGCTGGAGGAACAAGAGTGAGGCCTCGGCCCCGGGGTCCCTGCAGGTCGTGATCCAGCAGCAGACCCCCAGCGGGCCACTTCCAACGTGGTGGGGCCTCGAGCCATGAAAAATGAAGAAAGAAATAGAAAAAGAAGCCAATTGAAACAACAGAACATTGGACTCTTCTAAATGTCAGTTTATCTCTGTTTTAAATATCAGTCTAATTCAATTTTAAATGTCAAGGCCCGATTCTCCTCCAGGTCACACAGGACTGGCGTGTGTCCTCCCTCCGTGGGAGGTGAGGTGCTCAGCCTCGCTCTCCAAGGGGGCTGCGGGTTCACAGCCTCCCAAAATCAGCCTGCAGCAGCCTGGCCTCCCCCAAAACTGGGAGGAAAAGGAGATGTGAGGCTCTGTGGCACAGAGTAAAGGATCTCGTGGGTGGGACACCCCTGAAGTCGTGACCAGGAAGGGCAAAGCTGCTCCTGCCGTGGCCTTTCCGATGATGAGAACTCTGCTGGCTCCCAGGAACCCTCAGGAACACTTCTGATAGAAAGCCATGGATTTTTTGGTGAAGACTTGCAGCAAAGGGACTTTCATAATAATATTTTACTGGCTGTAGCGTGCCTGGTATTACACGGGAAAGAGCAAGATAGGAAACACATGTGCAGATATTATTTGCTGCAGAAGTTAAATTCCATCAAAGACCACAGAAATATTTACGTTTCTAGTTTGTAATGAAAAACTGAGTTGTAATTATGGATTTGCAGAGGTGGGAGCACAATATCAGCATGGCATTTATGAAAAAAAATATTAACTCCCCAATCCTGAAGGCCCCAGTCAGAGTGAAACTTGGAAACACAGGGACACCTCCCTTCATAAAGCTGGTACAACATCTCCATAATCCCTTTTTTTTTTTTTTTATGATCCAACCCATGCACTGAATTTAATAAGGTTGGGTTTGCTTTAGCAAAGGCACTGAGTGCACACGTGTGGAAGGGTAAAGAGGGAATGTCTCAGGAAGGGGGAAGATGTTCAGCTCCATCGCGGAGAGGAGCGAGGTGGGAATGTGGCGGCGCAGCAAACGCTGCAGCATTAAACCCTTGCACCAGAGGCACCACCCGAGATCGAGGGAGACTTTTGAGCCCCCGACAGATGAAATCTTGTCTTGCTGTGGAGTCAGGGAAGGGTTTGTTGGGAAGGAGGACGCAGTGGCGGCGCTGCCCAAGCTGGTCCGGAGGAGGCCAAGGCAGGGCCGAGGCTCATCCAAGGGATGTGTCCCAGCACAGCCGCCGTGATCCCACTGCCTCCCGCCCCCAGCCGGGGGACACCACGCTGCCAGGCCACCAACACGCCTTGTGGAGGTCACCACCCCTGAAGCAGAGTGTCTCCAGGGAGCAACATGTGGCTGTTTTGTCCAAATTCACCTCGTTTTCAGCCACTGATCGAATGTGATCTCCGTTGGACACCTTGTGGGTTACCTTTGCTCAGAACCAGATGTAGGAGCAGGCATTTTTCACATTTTGCCTCCAAAAGCCCTAACAGAGCCAAATGTTGCTTCTGCAAGGGCTTCTCCAAAGGCAGCAAAGTCCGGAGCCCAGGAATTTTCCTGTTTGGTGGGATAACACTCATGCTGCAAGCAGCATTTCACACACACTTCGCGATGGAGATTGTCAGAAATACCTTCAAAACCAGTTAAAATAAAGAAAGCTGATTTTTCAGTGCTCTGTCTGAAGCAGCAAAACTAAGAATTACTAAAATAAACTCCACTAATGAGGAAAAAAAAAAATATCCCTGGCTGTGGATGCATCCAGTGTTGGTGACGACTATTGATTAGGTTGAACAGGATCGCTCTCTAATTATGTGACCCACTGATGCTCTAAAAATGTTGGCGAAAACTCAAAGTTGGAGCTACAAGGCTGGTTATTAAACGAGGTTTTAGCCCTGGGTTTTCCCTTTAATCAATCATAACAATGTGTTTGAAAGGACTCATTGAGCACGTTTCGTTTTTCCCCCCGTGTTGCTGCAGCTGGTGGCAGAGGAGCTGGCACAGCCTGAAGACCACCACGGCTGCTCCGTGAATTATAAGGAGCTAAATTTCCAAACTCCAGCCACCTCCTTGGGCTGTGTCACCCTCCAGGCGTTAGGGGAGAGCATTTTAATAATGAAAACCTTAAAAATTATAGATCGGTGCGGGTCGAATAAGCTGTCACACCTCCAATGAAGATAACAGATCTGTACAAGCACCTAAAATATTCCTGCAGACTTTGGGATTTAGGCTTACGGCATAATAGCATTTGCACAATAATTCAATCTAATTGTGTAGGGAAGCTGTAAAACTGCACCGTCTCTGATGCTTTACCGTGCGGGGGGCAGGGGGGGGGAAAGGATGCTGTTCCACCTTTTTCGCTGACATCTAATGTTTCAGGTTTTTAAAAATATTGTATAAAGACTGAGATTTATTTCCTAAGATGTTTCATTAATGGTTGTGGCAGGCAGCTGGCCTGAGGTTTGACACACAATAAAATCCATGTCAAGAATATTAAAGATAGTGCAAAAGATAACTATGAATTTACATTCAAACAGGCTTTTGACAAAGCCATTGCAACAGGCTCCTAATCAGGTCTTGAGACCCAGCCTGCCCTCTCTTTAAACCCGTGATCTTGAAAAGGAGCTTTAAATTGGAAATTATTACACATTAAAACCTCAACATGGACCAGATCGAAGCGGATCGATATCTTGCCGAGCACAATAAATCAGCTGCTGCTCTGCGGTTACTGTTTGCTGAACATATTTAAATTTTCTTGTAACAAATTAATTCCAACATTTTCTCTTGATTGAATTAGGGCAAGTGTTGGAGCTGTCACAAGTATTTCACTGCTTCAGGGAGACAAATTGCTCGTCTGGACACGGGTAACAAGCCAAAGTGTTGAGTCCCTGATAATCTTTCCACTAATTCTCCATTACAGCAAAATGAAGCCATAAATCACCGTGACAGCTGATCGATGCAAACATTGTTTCCGCCATGATTGCCAGCGCTCCCCGCGGACCCACTGTCCGCTCACAATTCCCGGGAATCACTCCCCGGCCAGGCTCCCCGGCCTCGCTCCGCGGCCGCTCCCCTGCCACAAGTAACCATCTCATTTCGGGGCTCTCGGCCCACCCCCAAAACCGCACGCATCGATCGCGGCGCCCGCTTTGGGGCAACCCCTTGAAGCTCGGGACCCTCCCTCCCGCCAGCGCTCTTCCCGCCGGGAAAAATGGGATTTTGAACCTCCTGTTTCATAAAATGATTCTGCGGGCTTGGAACGACGTCAGGCTCCAGCCCTGTCGCTTCCCCTTAACTAACTGGTGGCAAGTTGGATGAAATTACTTGACCCTTTATCGAGTTCTGCTAATGCCTTCTAAAAAAGAAATTAAAGCCGCCCGCGGCGCGGCCCCCGGCAGCTCTCCGTGCACATTTAATTCCAGGGAAGATGGATTAAGTAGTTCCCAGGACTAATTCACACGCCGAGGTGGCCCCGTGGTGTTCCCAGCTCCGGACGAGGAGCTCGGGAAGGAACCACAGGGCCTGGAAAACTCTGTGAGGGTTCTCAGCCCCAGTCCAGACTGGGAATTGCGGAGTGAGATGGGGCTGGGGTGGTGCTCCGAGCGAGGAGGGTTTCAGCACCAAGGGGGGATGTGGCGAGGAGCAGAGAGGGGATAAGTGCTCCCAGGAAAGCCCCAGGGCCATGAAGGAGCTGTTTGCATGGCTGAGATGATGTAATAAAAGGGATGAAACCAATGCAGGAGTGGTTCCAGGAGAGCTTTAGGGTTGCTGATGGGACGTTGTCCCCACGTGTGACTGAGGACCCCGCTCTGGGGCACCTCAGCGTGCTTGGACCTCTGACCAGGCAGGGTTGGACGTCACAGCCCTAAACCAACCTCACCACCCTCAAGAACAGTTAAGGTTGGAAAAGCCCTCTCAGAGCATCGAGCCCAACCATTCCCCAGCACTGCGAGGCCACCACTGCCCCGTGTCCCCAAGTGCCACATCCCCAGGGCTGCTAAATCCCTCCAGGAACGGGGGCTCCACCACTGCCCTGGCACAGGACAATCCCAAATATCCAACCCGAACCTCCCCTGGCACAACTTGAGGCCGGTTCCTGAGAACAGCAAGTGTGTCCCATGTCACTGTGGAGAGGGGGAACAGCCAGTGTGCACAGTGCAAGCGCATCCAGCAGATCCCTGCCAGGGAATAGCTAGACGTTTCCAAATATTAAGGTTCCAGAGCTGGATTGTTTCAGATACTGACGATGCTCACAGCTCTGAAGCTCCTCTGTCAGCAGCAGAGGAGGCACCACCTTCCCCTGGCTGGTTATGGATGGGCAAGGACTGGGAAAGCAGCAAGTGGGTAACAAACTCCATTTCCTCACATCAAACACGAGGTGCTTCATCCTGTCAGCGTCACAGCCTCTCCGATCCCAGCCCGTGTTCCAAGGAATTCCCTGGAGGTGCTTTGTGACCTCCTCCCTGTGAAGAGCCTCTTGCAAGGAGCCAAAACTCGGCCCCGGTTTTGCGCACAGGGGACGGGTGACGGGGTTGTGATGCTCCGGGACATCCATCACCGTCCCGCCGCGGGCGTTCCCAGCCGGTCACAGCCCGGATCGATGAGCGATCCTTCGGGAGGAGGGACAGACGCTGGGGGTGACCAGGGACGCGGCGAAGGATAACAAACCCCGGGCTGGCGTGGGCGTGATGGAGCGGAGGAGTTAAGGAGAGCTTAAAAAAAATAAATAAAACAAAATGCAGCCGCCTCTGCGTCCTTTCCTTTCCTTTCCTTTCCTTTCCTTTCCTTTCCTTTCCTTTC
>JAIXNV010000046.1:216826-228225 GCA_020917445.1 Riparia riparia
CCTTTCCTTTCCTTTCCTTTCCTTTCCTTTCCTTTCCTTTCCTTTCCATGCTGCCATTCCACTTTGGAAACTCTTATTATTATTGAAATACACTTATCTGAGACACATTTAAGTGAGACTAATTGAAATTCCACTGCCACGGCAGTAAATCAGAAGAGAGAGGAAAAGATCAGAAGGGATCTTTTCTCGACATTGCTAAACTCCAGCTTGTTTTGCTGTTTCAAACTGGAGCGCTGCTAATAAAAAGCCTTGTTCTTTTGTAAAAATTGTGCATTTTCATATATTGTTCCTAAGAAAAAGAATCTATTAAAACCAGAGAAACAATCCCAAAGAAATGCCAGTCAAAGCCATTAAGATGTTTTCACTGATGCGCCGCATGTAAATCTGATTTATGTTGGTTTAAACAGTTAAGAAATCCCCGAAATAACTTCATTTATTATTTTATTGCCTGATTAATGGTTCAGAGGAGCTGATTTGTAGCTGAAGTTTTACAGAACGCAAAATTAAAATAAGAGCCTTTTGTAGAAACGTCCCGTATTTGTTCAATTATGTGTTCAAAACTGAAACAAATATAAAAACTTCAATAAATATATTTTCTTCCAAGGAATGACATGCTGTGGGTTTGCTGTTATTGTTGGGTTTGATGTTTTTGCCTCTAAGGAGGTCAGCAATATGGAAACATAAAGGCCAATTTAATTTGTGCATCTGTGGCTGCCAAGTATTTTAATTCCGACAGCTGTGACTGAAGAGTTAATATTTTACTTGTCAAAATCCAAAAGGAGGCCAGTGAATCACTCTAATTCTCATTAAGAGGCTTCCCCCCAGTAGCACCCTAATTCAAAATAATGAAAGTAGAGACTGAGTGCGATTCTAATGCCAGTTGAGACCTATCTTTTAATATTTCTCTGGTGATGGATTAGGGATCGGGGAAATTCATCTCAGATCATAGAGCCTAATTTAATAAGGGATCATTCCGAGAGTATTGCATTTTATAATAATGTCATTTAATGTGTCGTCTTCCATTTTTACTGTCCCATATGGATGCTTACACGATGGTGCCACAGGGATAAACTTTTAAAGGACCAGGCTCATTTTTTGTCCTGGGCTCCCCCTAACGAGGGAGTTTATCAAGGAGATGGTCTATTAGCCAGCTCTGGTAATTGTGGGGTGGCCAAAAGAAGCTTTGGAAGCTGCGAGAATGGTGGCAAAACCCCAAACTTTCCAACCCTGGGGTGGAGGGGAAGGGAGGACATTTAAAAGCACGTTAAAACCTGATTTTAGTGCCTAACACAATTGTGCAGTTGTGTGAAAAATGTGGGCACCCGCGTGTTTAAAACATGTGATAATAAAATCATTTTTCCCCCATAACCACATCTCCATACAACATTTCCCACTCGCTTCCTCGGCGTGTTCCTGGGATTATTTAGCTAATTGCTTCTTTGGGGGGTTTCGTGCCTGTTTTCCGACCTTCTTTTCCCCAAAACCACAAAGATTTGCCATGCTGCGAGGGCGGCGCTTTTCAACAGCCGCTAAAAGGATTAGACTTAATTATTCTGCCTGAATGTTTGGGCTCTAATATTTAATTTAGTTTGTCTTTCTCGGCGTTGCACCGAAAGGGGAGATCCTGGGCGACTGCCACCCCAAACCTGAGCTGCTCAAGGTCAAGGAACAAGCCAAGCCCCCAGACATCAATAGCCTGGTGATTGCCAGGAGCTGGAAAGCTTCAGCCTGAGCTTTGGGTAATCACACAAAGCCTTTAGGAAAAACGGGGCTGTAATGAGGATTTTTGTTCCAAATCCATTGGCGCGATTAAGTCTTTATTTCTCAGGTAGCAAACTCAAGGGCTCCACGGCAGGGTTTGGCAGGATGAGATCAAACACAGCCAGGCTGAACGGGAAGCAGCTGAGGAACGAATAACCTGCTGTAAACAATAATCTCATTACGGCAGTTTTTCCAGCCTTGGAATGCGCCGTCTGAAAGGGAACGCAATTAATACAAAATCAGGCTTTTCGTATTTTCTCCCTCCTCCTGGGTATTTTCACGGTTTTGTTGTCTTTAGAACATCGTAACTCCTGGTATTTCTTGCACTTTTCCTCATACAGCTCATTTTTTAATTTTTTTTTTTTTTTTTTAATCCTTGCCCTGTTGAAATCATCCTTCCTTGGCATTTCTTTTGATTTTCTGCTTTTGTCCTTTGAAATATTGCACTTCTTTTTGAAGTCCCCATTTGTTTACCGACTCTTTTCATTCTCTTCCTCTGCCTCTTCCTTCCATTTTAGTCCACTTCTCCCCAGTCCAGTTCTTTCACTCTTTTCCAGCTTTCGTTTTTGAGCCGTACCTTTGCTTAACTCTTTGTACAAATTGGAGAAGTTTCATCGAAATTTCCTAGGCCGGATTTTTTTCCTTCTCGCTGTTATCTCTTCATGTGTCAGTGTCTGTTTTGTTCAACTTGTTGCTTTGGATTCCGTATCCAAAGTCGTCCCTGCAGTAGGAATCTTGCCCATGTCCACGTCTGGCATCTGGAACCGCTTTAGGGACTCCTTCGGTTTGCAAAGAGAAAATTATATTTATAACTGCTTTAAATCAGAAAAAAAGAAAATAAAAAAAAGAAAAGGAGCTCTGGTTGCGTCTAAAATAATTAAAACTGACTAGTTTACATTAAAGAATTAAAAACAAGCAAACAAAAAGTTAAATAAGCAGGGGTTGAGGATTATTTTTTTTTTAATGAATGCTGTCTGTGTGAGCGAACATTTTCCATCCCCACCGCTGGTTTTTCCCGCATCACCTGCATTCCCATCCCTGGAAGTGCTCCAGGCCAGGTTGGACAGGCCTTGGAGCAAGCTGGGAGAGCGGAAGGAGCCTGTGGAAACCAGGAGGTGTGGAGGGGGACTGGAGGAGGGGGGACCCCACAAAATCAACCCCTGGGCAGGTTTAGGAGCTCCCCCCTGGAAAGGAGATTCCCAAAGGAGGGAAGCTGATTTCAGGGCAGTTAAGCTTGTCCCAGCTGAGCTGTGTCTCAGGGGTTAAGCTCGCCCAGCCAGGGCTGTCCCTGCACACCCATCCCAAAGTGCTATAAATAGAAACATCCCGGTGGGAAAAACGGGACCAGGCAGGAGCGGGGTCCCGGTGAGGAGAGAGGAGAGAGCAGCTCCACGGAGTCACCCCCTGCCAAAGCTCATAAACACAGAATGTTTCCAAACTGACTCATTCCTGGCTTTTCATCTGCTCCTCCAGCTCCTCCACTCTCCTCTCTCCCGGCCACGATTCCATCCAGGAATCCCATCCCTCCCTCCGCTCCTCCTGGAGATGTTACTTTGGGTGTTCTTCCCTCCCTTGGCAGGGCTGGGCTGCTGAAGCCCAGTTCCAGGCTCGTGGACCCTCTCACAGCAGAAATCTCTCCAAGAGGCCACTTGAGGAAGGAGCTTCCCCTGATGTCCTGGCTGCAGGTTTTCCTTCCTGCCTGCTCAGGCCCTGCCGGGGGATCCAGCTCAGCTCCACCACAGACCAGAGCTGCTCCCACCCCACCCGGAGCTGGGAGGCCTCATCCCTGGAAGTGCCCAAGGCCGGGCTGGAAGGGGGTTGAGACAGCCTGGGATGGTGGAAGGCATCCCATGGCAGGTGAGATTTAAGGTCCCTCCAACCCACTCTGGAATTCTGGGATCTGTCCCCACATTTTTCAACCCTCCATCCACACCAGACCATTCCCACCCATGATGTCAGGTAGTAGCTCATGGCTTTCCTTTTGTTTCTTTCTGATCCTTAAATTAATTAGAGCTCATTTTTAATCAGGGATTCACAGTCAGTTCACTACAGGAATTTGAGAGTCAATACTTAAGATAATAGAATTGTGCAGTTAAGTCTTAAGGCATTTTTCTTTAGCTGTCTGGACAGGTATAAATCAGTCTCCAGAAAAAAAACCCCAGGCTGCCACAGCAAATATTCTTTATTACAATACAAAACTGATTTCCAACAAATAAAATATGCTGCTGTGGTCAGGACTGCCCCAGATCTCTGCCTGCTAAAGGATTTGCAGACAGCAGGCACGGGGAAAGACAAACACCGCGTGAATTGATGCTCTAAAGATCAACCCCGTCGTACACAGCAACTGCCAATAGCTTCCCTGAGCAGAAACCAACATCAGCTAAAACCCACCACGTCCTTGAGAAGGTTGAGCTGTTCCTGGAGCCCAGTTTTTTTTTTTTTTTTTTTTTTTTTTTTTTTATCCAAATAATCAATCCCAAAATGTTGATGAAGCGATGACAGAAGTGGAAGCGGACGGGGTTTGGGAATGTGGCCAGCATGCTCGTCCTGTTCTCTCTGATAGTGAACTGGTATTTTTCCCTTTGCAGATACTTTATTAAATCCCATTAACCTTCCATCTGCTGCTCCAGGTATCTCCCGGCGGGGAGTGTCTGAACACGAGGTAACTCTGATTCTGTTCAGAGGCTCTCGCAGTCCTTGATCCGCTGAATTCCGGCACCGCCAGGATTTCAGAGGCACGACCATCGTTAACTTGCACATCCCCGTGGATGTCGCGGCCTGTCCCCAAGGGACGGGCTGGGAGGAGCGCTGTGGAAGGTCCCTTCGGACAGCTGGAACTCCGCTCCCCGCCGGGAGAAGAAGGGGAAGGTGCTGGGCTTCATCTCCAGCAGCAAGGAGCTGCTCCAGCATGAGGCTTAAGATCCCAACACGTCCTCCCAGCTGGAGCCCTCCTCACATCGCTCCAGCGGAGCCTGTGTGCTGCCCCGCGCTTTGAGAGGGGAGCGAAGGCGCTGGGAAGCGGCTGCTTGGGGGAGGTTTTCCCCTCTGAAATCCCAAACCGAGCCTACAAAGGGCTCCCGGGTGCCCCTGGAGCCCGGGGCTCCGTGTGATTTTTTGGCTGCGGAGCTGTGTTTGAGCTCAAACCCCCCGGGAGCGTTTCCACAGCTCCGCTACGGCCGCGGCTTCGTCTGGAAACCGGGAATCCACTTTGATCTCTGCAAGCAAATGTGGCTGGGTTTGTACACAAATAAATGTTAAACCAACAGTTTATTCTGGGGGCCCAGTGGCTCTGCTGAGAGCTGGAACATAAGTTGTTACTTAGGTCTGGGTTTTCTTCAGAATGGATGTCGAAAATAAGAATTATCCTTTGTGAGGTTCCACATACGCAGGCAGAGCTCCAGCTCAGTGGGCGCTGCTCACGAGACTTTCCATGGAGCCCCAGCCCGCTGGAATATTATCCATGTGCTGCAAAGGAGGGAATACAGTTCTAATTTAATGGCATTTTGCATTAATTGCATTTAAATGCTCGCAGTTTGCTGGTGGCCAGGGTGAGGTTGTCTGTTCCTGTGCCTCTCTGTACAAACCCTGGTGGAGGGAAAAAAAATATTATCTAAAGCTTAAAATCTTCTGTCTTCCTTTCCATCACTGCACGTTCCCTTTCCAGCAAGGTTTTCATCACCCTCACTCCTGGAATTGGCTTGCTGGCAGCAGCTGCAAGGCCAGGAGGACTTTTGGTGAGGAGGAGGAAAATGAGGAGGAGGAAGAGGAGGAGGAAAATGAGGAGGAGGAAGATGAGGAGGAGGAGGATGATGATCTCCATGCCCTTCACCCAGCTCTGATCCCTCCAGGGAGCCCCCAGCTCCCCTGAAGTCTCCCTGTCCCTGGGAATGATGGAGACAGCGGCCATTAATGGATGATGGATTCATGGGTAACAGGAAAATCTAATTTCCTGGTTGCACTCCATGGTTCTGCTCCTTCTGCGGGACACAAATGTGCGCGAGATCACGATGCTCCGAGGGCCAAACCGTGGATATCCCTTCCCACCTCTGCCTGCTGAATTTCCAGGGCCTGAGAGGGCCAGCACCGCCAGCCTGTGTGGCACAGACTGTCCAGGCTCTCTTGGGCTGCTCCATTTGGGGGGAAACAAAAATAATAATAAAAAAAAGATGAGAGAACAAAGCATTCCATGGATCCATCGGGGTTTGTTTACAGCCAGAGCAGCACAGCAGAGCAATCAGGGGGGCTGGAAATGCTCCTGGATTTGTCCCTGGCTCCCACCCTGCCTGGGCAGTGATACAAACTCCCCATCCCCACATTCCTGCCGTGCTTTCCCTGCCCTGCCCTGCCCGGCAGTGTCTGGCTCCTCCCTGTCCCTGTCCCTGTCCCTGTCCCTGTCCCTGTCCCTGTCCCTGTCCTTGTCCCATCCCTGTCCCTGTCCCTGTCCCTGTCCCATCCCTGTCCCTGTCCCCACACTGCCACCATCCACGGCTCATCCCGGATTTTCCCCGCCTGCAGGGATGGGTTTCTGGTGGTTTGGCCGCTCTGCCACACGAGGAAGCTCCTGGTGGTTTTTTACCTTCTTGTCTTCTGTTAGAGCCAGGATTAAATGCTCGAGAGATGCAGTTTTCTCATTCGGACTCAGATGTTTATTAATTCCTATCTCCAGCACAGTCTCACCAGCTGTGAGTCCCAGCCAACAGGGTAGAAAATGGATCCCTCTCTAACTCTTCCCAAGGTTATTTAAGCACTAATCACCCAATAACGAGATGACACCTCTATTATTTATACTTTTAACCCAATAATGA
Source organism: Riparia riparia (assembly GCA_020917445.1). Classification (NCBI taxonomy): domain Eukaryota; kingdom Metazoa; phylum Chordata; class Aves; order Passeriformes; family Hirundinidae; genus Riparia; species Riparia riparia. The sequence goes on from JAIXNV010000046.1 coordinate 223,393, forward strand.
CCACCCAAGTCCCACATTGCAGACCTTTTCACCCAGTTACAGAAAACCACCCAAAACCATGGAGAGGAAGGTGAAAAAGAGGGACTTAGACAATGCCCCGGATCCCCCATCTTGCCCCATGTATGTTATTATACACTAAACCCTTGAACTCTGAGTTTTGCACCCTGTGCTATCTCACACTTTATCCAAACCACACACCCACAGCCCCAGTGCCATCACTCAGTTTTGGGAGCCTGTTCCACGGCCTCAGGTGAAATGCGGTGCTGGCTCGAGGGTCGGCACCGAAATCCCGGGATCCTCAGTGCCCAGGGTTCCAACAAGCTCCTTTGTTCCCTCATCCACCTGCAGGGATGTGGCTCCCACCACCTGGATTGGAGCTGCTGCTGCACAACGCTCCCAGGGCCCCAGATTTCAGGGGTTTGATGGAATTCATTTGTTTTGGCTTTCAGGGTGTCTGACGGAATTCACTGATTTTGGCTTTCAGGGGACTGATGGAATTCACTGATTTTGGCTTTTAGGGGGCTGATGGAATTCACTGATTTTGGCTTTCAGGGGACTGATGGAATTCACTGATTTTGGCTTTTAGGGGGCTGATGGAATTCACTGATTTTGGCTTTCAGGGGTTTGATGGAATCCATTAATTTTGGATTTCAGGGGACTGGTGGAATTCACAGATTCTCTCCTGAACGTTGTCATTCAAGGACCAACAGCAGTTTGCTCTCAAGAGCTGCTCTTGGATTATTTATTTCCGAGAAGCACGGAATCCCAGACTGGTTTGGGTTGGGAGGGAGCTCAGAAATCCTCTCATTCCCCTGCCGTGGCAGGGACACCTCCCCCTGTCCCAGGGCGCTGCAAACCCCATCCAGCCTGGCCTGGGACTCTCCAGGGATGCTCCTCTGCAGGAACTGGAACTGCAGTTTAACAATTTTACACATTTTTCGTGTGGGACTGGGCTAAAGACTGCCCACATTTTCTGCCTGCCTCGGTGTCCCGGGACAAGCTCTGGGAATGTCGGAGAGAGGGAGCTGGGATGGACGTCGGGCCTTAAAGGATTCCCCAGGACTGCAGCGATAAGAGCCACGCTCAGCCACCAGCCAAGAGCCTTAGGCTGTGATTTTCTCAGATCTTTGAAGCTAAACGAGGCTGTGCCAATTGGAGACCTGTACAGAAATCAGGAAAATATGCAATTTGTGAGCGATGCATTTCTTCTGTGCCCAAATCTGGTGGTTTTTTCCGTTTTGTTTTATTTTCATTTACGTCCTGCAGCTCCTTCTCTGGACAGCCCGGCTGGAGCTCTTCCATCCTCTTCCTCAGAGCACAGGAGTAGGGGGTGCTGCCCACAGAGGGACCCAGTGCAGCCCCAAGAACAACTTGCAGAATTCTTGTGGCTTTCTTTAAATTTCTGCCGTTTCCATTCCGTGTTGAAATTGTGACTAGCCCGGCTCTGTAGATGTTAAAATAAAAAACTCTGAGCATTTTTCAGGGCCAGGTTGGACACTGGGGCCTTGGAGCAGCCTGGGATAGTGGAAGTTGTCCCTGTCCATGGAAAGGGCTGGAATGGGTTGGGATTTAAGGTCACTCCAACCCAAACCATTCTCTGATTCTCTGGATTTTAATTACAAATGGCAGAACAAATTTTTTTCTTCTTTCTGCTCCAGTTATTCTCTTGGCTACTTGAGCCTCCAGGATGAATCCACATCTCTGCTCCGAGTTCTCTGAGCTTAGACAAGACCAAAGTCACCTTTTGCTCCGTGGCAACCTCTGAATCCATTGAGCCCCCCGAGATTTCCCCACGGGAGCGACCGACCACTGTACCAGCGCACAGGAAAGAGTTAAAAACAACCCCAAACCCTGCTCAGCGCTTGTTTTTATTTCCCTGAAAACTAAGAGGGACGCTTAAAGAACCTCTGCACAACTCAGGGGAAGGTTTAAATAAATGCTTTCTTTAAAGAGCCCTGGAGATGAATTACTCACAGGAGTACCTCACTCAGAGCCCAGCGTGGCCCCGGCCACGTTTTGGCTAAAAACAACTGGTTTGAAGTGTATATGTTCCATTTCTGAGAGAAGGCTTAATTCATCTTCCTGCGGGCCCGGAGCAGAGCTGACACCCTGTAAATCTGCCTCTCCATTGTTCCACAGACACGGCTCGGGGCAGATGTTATGCAAGGGAGCTCGGAGGGGAAAATTCACAGGCACTTCCCCAGCCCGGGAAAAGAAGTTCTTGATTACGAGCAAAACGAGTTCATTAGAAATTAATCCAAATTAATTGCATCTGCACGTAAACTACCGCATGAATTGCAAATGCTCCCGTTTCCTTCAGCAGTGTTACTGTGGTGCGATTAGTTCTGAAATTCACGCAGGATCCTTTACCTGGGAAGGAGAGTATTGTGAAGGGCTGGTGTAATTAAAGTGATTACACGTGTTAAAGCTGTCATCTGCTTAACGTCGCAGAGCTCTTTGTCAGCTGCCTGGAACGGGGACAAAACCCACCAAGGGTCTGTCACGTCCTGTGCTGCTGCAGGGCTGCGGGACAGAGCTGCCACCGCTTCCACCGGGTCAGGAGCTGGCCTGCAAACCATCAGATCCCATCAGGAAATGTTCTCCTGCCGTTCCAGCAGGGTGGGAATAACCCAAATCCCGCTGCAGGGACTGGGAAAGGAGGAGAAAGAGCTCAGAAGTGAGCAGGGATCCCGTGGATGAGCTCGCAGCCCCGCGCAGGCTGAGCGTGGACGGAGCAGCCACGGTGTCCTGGGAATGAACGGCTCCTCGAGTGACTGGGGCCATCTAAACCAGGTTTGAGAGGACAAAGGATAAGATGGGATATTGGGAAGGAATTCCTGGCTGGGAGTGGGGCAGGCCCTGGATCCCTGGCAGTGCCCAAGGCCGGGCTGGACAGTGGGAGGTGTCCCCGCCACGGCAGGGGTGGAATGGGATCTGCACTAAGATCCTTTCCAAACCAGGATTCTGTGATTTGAAATCCATCAAACCCAGCTAATTCCTTGCCCCATTGTTTCCTTTTTCTTACAGGGTCAGGACTTCACAGAATTCCTGCTGCAGTCACCAAAGGCACTGGAAACATCCCTGAGTTTCCTGCCCAGGGACAGCAGGAACATTTCCATGTGGTTCCCATTGTCCCGCGTTTAACCTCTCAGAGATATTCTGGGGCAATTCTTTATTTACATTTTCTTTAACAAAGAATATGTTTGCCTTCTTCCTAAAGATTACCACATGGCCAAACACTTCCAAATCCAAATATTTCCTAGAGGAGGATCTGCATAATAATTAAAATGTGTACATGAAGCTGCGTTCTGAGGGTTCACGGGGATTTTGTGAGGGGATCCAGGCAGGATCTCTCTTTCCAGCAGATTGCCAATCTGGGGAAGTGCAAGCCAAGTTTCCACTGCTTAAATGCTTACTCAAAGGACAATGAGAGGGTGGGAAGTGTGTTGTTGTTAATAATAAGGGTTTGCACAGTGCTGTCTGTGCCGGGGTGCCAAACCCCGTCCTGGATCCTCTGGCACACCAGGAGAGGAGGGAGAGGAGGTCACCTGGGCCAGGCCCCACCAGAATTGAGTCACTAAATTGAAATGAGCTCCAGGAGAAGTCCTGGTGTCTTCCTCTGATTGCTTCCGAAATTGAGATGTATTTTCTGAGAGAGCGTAGAGTCAGGGCAAGAGGGAGTGGCTTCAAAGGGATGGAGGGCAGGGATGGATGGATGGGATCTTGGGAAGGAATTCCTCCCTGGGAGAATGGGGAGGGGCTGGGATGGAATTCCCAGAGCAGCTGTGGCCTCCTCTGGATCCCTGGAAGTGCCCAAGGCCAGGCTGGGACAATGGCAGGTGGCACTGGCAAGAGATGAGCTTTAATGTCCCTCCCAACACAAACCCTTCCACGATTCCATGATTCCGCAGCACACAGCCAAATCCTCGTCTCCCAAACACTGTCCCCTGCCTGGGCTGCTGCAGCAGGGGTAACTCCATGCCCGTGTGCAGCTCTCTCCAGCTGGAGCTCTCATCAGTGCTGGCTGCTGGGTCGCGCTCTCCTCCTGTAAGGAGAGCTCTGCCTTTGGGCTGCTGTGGAAGCAGGAGCTGCCCAACGCGGGAGTGACGAAACGTTTCCCCTGTCAGAGAGAGCGTGCAGCTTGTCAGCATCTCCCCGGGCACTGCAGGGGCCGGCCGAGGGAAGGGGCTGGAGGTTTAAAACATTTGGGTTTCACAGAGAGCAGAAACCGCGGGGTCGCTGTGACCCCACCGCCACCGGGGACGGAGCAAAACTCCCATCTCACGGCGAGAGGAGGCGGCTTTGTGCCGACCCGGGGAGCCGAGAGGCCGGGGGGACAGTTCTGGCGTGACAAGGGGACACTTTGGGGATCAGCAGCTGGAAGTGGACAGCTGCCGAGCAGCCTGTCACCTCAGGGATCTGCACAGAGCTGGGGGTGCCCCCGGTGACCCCACGCACCCAGGGGTGCAGCACCCAGCTGGGTGTCCCCCTGGCACGCCTGGGGGCTCAGCCCAAGGGCGATGCAGCTCCTGAGGGCGTTGTTAAACCTGTTCTCTACCCCCTGGATGAGCAGGAGGGAGATGTTCAAGAAGCTGGTGTTTCACCAAGCCCGGGTTTTTATCCTCCCTGCTTTCGGGGTGGCTGCAAGCTGCCGAGAAACCCAAACTGCCCCTCGCTCCTCTTGTGCGCTTTCACCTCCCGTTTCGGAATCCTTCCCCAGAATTTTTCCCCGGGTGACTTTTCCCCGTGGAAAAGGAGGCTGCCGAAAGCGCCGGTGCGTTTAACGAGCAGCAAAGGCCGCGAACCCCTTCGCTATGAAGGAAAACATTCCCA
>JAIXNV010000046.1:243225-253550 GCA_020917445.1 Riparia riparia
TTTTCTCAGGGGTTGTTTGGGGGTCTGTCCCTGTTTTTGGGGTTTTCTCAGCCTCGCCCTGGCTCTGTTGCAGGCGCAGACACAGATCCAGCAGCAGCTCTTCCTACGGCTCCAGGAGGAAGCGCAGCCGCTCCAGGGGCAGGGGGAAATCCTACAGATCCCAAAGATCCAGGTCAAAGAGCAGGGCCAGGAGGTAAGAGTGTCCCCTAGGAAAAAAACCAGTGTTTTTTCTACTGGAAAAGCATTCCTGGAAAATCCTGCCACAATCACTGAGCTTGGGATAAATGGCAATAACGGCTGCAGGTGATGGTTTGAGCCACACATCCCTCGAAATTCCTCCTTTGGGGTCTCTGCAGGGCTCTCCACACACAAACCTTTCAGTTACCCTGGTGAAACAGTTTTGGGGGTGTTTATTTTGCATTTGATTCAAGCAAAAAAAAGCATGAATAGGGGCTCTTGATGTCACAGGATCATTTGGAAATGTCCTGTGGATTTTTTTTTTTTTTTTTTGCTTTCCATGATTCCCACACGTACCATTGGCACCCTGAAGTTCAGAATAAACTGATTTTGTCACCTGTGTTTCTCTTGGAAAAGGATGACTCTTTAGTTATGCAGCCTTTTATTAATATTTAAGGATGATCACTGCGGTGAAAGTGTGCATGCATTGGTTTGTGACAAATATTTCACAATTTAAATATTTAAGTCTTACCCAGAAGCTGCAGAAAGTCATAAAATCTGCTTTTCTTCTTTAATTAGAAGCCCCTCGGGTTGTGTTTGTGTGTATTTTTCAATTAAGAGGTTTAACTGAAGTTTATCCTGGCTACCAGGTTTCCCATTAGCATTTTCTGTGGACTTTAATTTAATTATTGAGTGGATCAGGCAGATCTGAGCTGTTTGGCTATGTGTTTAAAATCTTCAGCCAGGTGATTTTGTGTGCCTGCACTAGGAGTTTTAAACCTTTGGCTTCCATAGCTGGACCAGGACAGCTCTTGCCTCTGAATGTTGAAAAACTGTTGCTGAAAGATGTGAATATTCCACTTATTTGTGTTGTGCTGTGATTTGTTCCCAGCTGCTCACTGCAAGAGCTGCTTGGACCCTTTATTGCTGCAGTGCCTTTGTAGTAGGAATTATTTAGATATAAATTTAGAGCTCAAACTGCCTGACCCCTCTTGGAGTATCCTCTCCAGCAGAGCTGTACAGCTGTTCCTGTGAAAATCCACTTCTTTTTGCTAAGAGAATCAGTTTGAACCCACAGAAATGGCAGAAGAATGAGGTGAGAGGGAAGGTTTTTCAGTGCATCACATGCTCGCTGGGTGGAAGCGTGATAAACGGATTTAAAATGTTTTTATTATGATAAAACAATATATAAGAAGTTTCAGACCTCATTAGCTACGGTTTAATTGACATAAACCAATATGTTATAAATATAAATTGCAGGTCTCACTAGCTGTGGTTTAGTGGGCATCTTTTTCCAAGGGATTTGATTGTAATCATGGTCACAGAATGTGGAAATTAAGCACCTGAAAAGCTGAAAACCACGGCTACTGCTAGAAACTTCCGTGTATGAGATATTTGCTGTATCAGGTATTTTATGTTTCAGGTGTTTATGTATTGAATATTTTCTGTATCAGATATTTGGTGAATTGAGTGTGCAGCACTAGAGGGGTGGAGCTGCACATTCCTTTAAGTGCTCGTCCTGTTCACACACACTGAGGGTAAATAGTGATCAATGACATCCCAAATGATCCCACAAGAGTCCAGAAGCTCACAGTTAAACCCAACAGCACCCATTCCTTCCTTTATTGTGATTTTTTTTTTCCTGAGTCTGCTGTAAGGTGGCACTGAGCAGCTGTGGGTTAATCTGATTTTTGGAGAGTTAAATCTTGCTTTGGCACAAAGCTGCTACTCCAGGCCTGTGCTTGCCCTGGTTGTCACTGCTGAGCTCTTGCAGTGATGCCAAATAATCCCTTTTCTGCCTCAAAGTCACTCAACCCAAGGGCTCACCAGCTTTCCAAGGACTTCAGGATTCCTCAGGCTGGAAAAGAGATGGTGGGGCAGAGAGGGAATGATAGAGGGGTAGAAAAAATAAACCTAAAAATAGAAATAGTGGGAAAAGGTGATCCAGGATTGAGGATTTCCCATCCCTGCCTGAGCCTGACCTGGGGCAGGTGTGACAATGCTTGTCCTGGAAAATGTGTGTATTTATAGAGCTGGCACGAATTCCACCTGTAATCCCTAATTTTGTTCAGGGTGGGCCGACTTATTTTCCTGTGACTATTTTTTCTGAGGTAAATCCTGAAGAAATCACTTGTAATAATTAATAAAAGCATCCAGAGTAACTCAGGCTGCCCCTTTTGTGTTCCTGTGGTAAGGAGTGGGTTATCCAGGGGAATATTCCTGGTGATCTCCAGCTTCTGGATTGCCAGGGAGGGAGGAAAAGCTGGGAAGCTGCAGGAAAGGGAAGCTCAGCCCTGATTTGTGACCCTCCTGCTGCACCTTCCCAGGGTTATTCCCATTAGGAGACAAATGCTGTTTTTAAATTTTGTTTTATTTATTACGAGTCTGCCCCTAGAAGATGACATTTCTGTGGGAAGTTAAGGTCTGTGACATGGTCTCTTCTAAATCCCTGGGGTTGTTTTTGGTGCAAATCGTGCAGCTGGCACAGGTTCTGTATCCTGTAACATCTTTTCTACCAGCTTTTAATTTGCTTTTCAAGGTAGTGAAGGTGATGTTAAAAGTAATGTGTTTTTTTTAACAACTCTTCTAACACAGGTGTTTTGTTTGAGCAGGTGGTTCACAGATCTCAGGCAGTGCAAAACACTGAGACAGATCAAGTTTTACTCTGAAAAGTTGTAAATATTTGAAAATACAAATATTTGAAATAGGGGTTGTTTGTAACTTGAACCGATTTCTTGTGCTTTATTGGAGAGGATAAGAAAACTTGTGCATATCGTGATTATTCTGTTTGAGATGAATTTTTAGAGTGGAAAAAAGTGGAGCTTCCCAGTTACTGGTTGTGTTTGATTTGAGAAGCTAAAGAATCTTGGACATGTGTTGGCTCTTTTATTTTAGATGCAGTTTTTAGGGTGAGAAAGGTGGGGCTTCCCAGTATTGCTTGTACTTGTATTGGAGAAGGTAAGAAAACTCGTGCATGTCGTGATTATTTTATTTTAGACGCGTTTTTTTTAGAGTTGAACAATCAGAGCTTCCCAGTACTGGTTGTGTTTGGCTTGAGACTATAAGAAAACTAGTGTATATTATAATTATTCTGTTTTAGATGCATTTTTAGAGTTGAACAAGTGGAGCTTCCCTGTAATGGCCGTGTTTGATTTGAGGCAACAAGGAAACTTGTGCATATCATAACTGTTCCCTTTTAGATGCGTTTTTAAAGGCAAGAGATTGCAGCTTCCCAGTAATGCTATAAATTCCAAGCTGTCCTACAGCGAGGGAGTACAATGCAAATACGACTTAATAAGATCACAAACTGAATTTCAGCAGGAACAACCAAGATTTACATTAAATTAGGAATTTTAAAACCGATTTAGTTTGTTTTACTGAGCATTTGCTTAATAACATTTCGCCTCCTCGCAATCTTTTTAAAGCCAATAATTCGTCTGCGAAGCGCGGGCACATCCTCCCGTGGAAAAATTGGAAGCAACAGCTCCCTCTCTGCAACCACACATCCAGAGCTGGGAGAGGAATATTTCAGCTCCACGGAATTTAATAAATCATCCCATTTCCTAATTTGATCATATTAGATGCTGATGTGGAAGGAGCATTTCGAATAGCAGCTCCTCATTAATATACATCAGGCTGGGGAATAGCAGGGAATACTTATGGAGGGATGTCACAGTTCCTGTTCCTTAGTTTACTAAGTGGAACAGGTTGATGTGATCCTGGGTGTTATTTGTCACTGTCTTGCTAAAATGGTTTGGGTCGAGTTATGGAGTCCAGAAAGACGGCGGCTGATAAATCAAAAGCGGATTGAGTGGACAGCAGGCAGTGATTGATACCGTGACAGGATATGAGGAAAGGAATCTTGATAGGAGCATGCCCAATATTGAATATGAGAAGGAAAATGGCCCTGGAGTATGGATATTATTCAAGGAAATGAGAATAATAATATCATCTTGAAATTATTGCCGGGTGAAGATTAGGAGAGTTCTTATTAGAATATTCTGCCGCTGCGGCGCGCGGGAGCTCAGCTCCCGAGGAATTCTGGGCTGGAGGGAGCCCTGGGAATATTGGGAGAGTTTCCACTGCGATTGTTCTGCCAGTGAATCGCACAGAAAATACTTTGCAGCAGCACTTGCTGCACAAATCTTCTCATTCACGGAGGTTTAAATAGAATTAACCAAAAAGCCGTTGACCTTTATTCCCCGATCCCATCCCGTGATTACGGAGCGTTCCGCTGGAATTGCCTGTGAATATGCAAGTTTGCTTTATTGTCTCTCAAACGTCTTTGACTTTTCCCATTATGTTAAACTGCTGCCTTAAAATATCCTTAATGCACTCTGACTTAAAAACTGACACAAAACCAGCAAGAGCATCTGTGCATATTAAAGAAGGAAAATAAAAAGACTTTATGGGAAGGGATCCTGCCTGGAGAGCTGATCCTTGGCTGAAGGAGGTGTCTGATCAGGTCTTACATCTCATTTCTTCACCGTTTCTCCGGTCTGATTAATTGAGTATTGCAATGTGTGCAGTTTGTTATTGCGATGTGTGCAGTTTGTTATTGCATCCGGGGCCAGGGAGCTGCTGCTTAGGGCTGGCTTTGGGATAGGCTTGGCTTTGGGATAGGCTTGGCTTTGGGATGCAGCCGTTCCCCAGCAGTGGGAACTGGAATTAACCCGGGTCCAGCCCCTCCCAGCCTGGCAGAACTCTTTGTGTTTTGCAGTTGATTTGTGCTGTTTAAAAACAGGGGGCTCAAGTGCAGTGTGCTTGATCAAGGGATTAAATAGCTGATAGTAAAAAATAAAAACCAAAAATGATGGTGGCTTTTCGGGGGCCTTTGAGAATTTCCTTTTTTTAACGCCATCTGTGTTAATTAACAGTTTTGCTGCTGTGTGTTTTATGGAGGGGTTGATACTGCACAGTTGGTAAGACTTTTTAAAGATCCTATCACAGAGTGGTTGGGTGTTTGTGTTACTGGTACCTGTCCTCAGTTCATCTCCTTTTTTTCCATACAGTTAGTTTAGTGTGGGATTAAAGTGCTGGAGTCTTTCCACATTGAAACCTGGCCTATCAGACCTCACAGCTGATAAGAACCAACGGATCAGGGCACAATTTGTGGTGGTTTTGTGTCTGTCTGTCCTGCTCAGCACACACTGAGAGAGCTTTTTGTGGATTACAGAGCAGGGGTCTCACTGTGAAAACTTGAGGAGGGATTTCCTCAAACATCGTTGGCCTGAAAGGAAAATAAAGCTTTTTAGGAGAGAGGAAATTAAAAGGGATGAATGTTTTGAGTGGACAGCAGATGAATAAAGAGTGAAATTGTGATGGGCCTGGGGAGTTCATGGAGGAACAGGAAGATATAGAGAAGAGATGGATTTAAAAAAAAAAGGGGGGGAAGAAAAAAATGTCTCCAGTAGTGGGCAAAGACCCACTGTGGCTGTGTGGAGTCGGAGACTGATTTTTTGGGGTGTTGAGGAGTGAATTTCAGGGTGATGCAGCTGTGGGGTTAAAGCTGGGGGTGTTCCAGGTGAGAGCAGAGCTCTGAGCCTGGGCACAGGTGATGGTGGCTGCTCCAGGGAAAAAGGGAGGGATTCTGGACTGTCCCTCCCCGAGCTGGAGGAGCTGGAGCGGGGATTTGGGGGGCAGCAGCAGGAGGGACTCGGAGCTGCGGGGTTGGGATGGGGCAGGGACAGGCAGGGCCCTTTTCCTGCTGCAGGACACCAGGAGTGGGCACACAGGGACAGCGCTGGGTCCTCCTCAGCTGGGAAAATCCTCTGGAAATGCCTCCTTGGGGGGAATTGTGCAAAGAGAGGCAGACAGGAGTCCTGGCAGAAATCAAGCAGTGCTGTCTAATTAGAACATTGCTTTTGAAATTCCATCCCAAGCCATTCCATGCTTCTGTGATTTGATTCTTGTCATTAATCCTATGATTGCTTAATTTTTTTTTTTTTTTTTTTTTGGCCTGGCTGTAGCCACTGGAGTTGCTGTTCCTTTCAAGTATTGATCTGCAGCTTTGGATATTTTTTTTCCCCTTTCCTTGCTCCTCAAGTTAACCCACTCAGGTGCAATTATGTGAGGAATCAGTGTAAATATTACATGTTGCTCTCTCTCCTTACTGCTGGGAAGGTTTCAAGCCTTTGGTCCGTTAGCAAATAGATTTAATTAAGATGCTGCAGCATTTCTTTCATGAAACTTCAAATACAACCTTGGGGCAGGGCGGTGGAATTGACATTACTGAGTGTGATCCTGATGATGGGAATGTTTTTATTTTTTTTCCCCAATAAATCCAACCCTGCAGTTTTCATTTAGGATCTTGCTGCATTCCAGGTTGTATCAGCACCAACCTCTAAAAATATCCTTTTTTGTTGTTGTTGTAATAACTGACTTATTTCAAGAGGAGCCATCGGTTTGTGCTGTCCAGGAAAGGCCCAGAGGTGGAGCAGGAGCAGTGGGGATGTCCTGGAGCACCAAGCACTGCCGAGCTCACTGCCCAGCCCTAATTGACCACTTTGGGAAATTAAACTTCACAGGGCAGCGCCCAGGGCCCTCCAGTTATCAATGAGGCCACGGAGCTGCGAGTGACAGGTGCTTTGATGCCTTTCATTGGTGTAAAACCGAAAAAAGGAGCCTTGGAAAAAGCTCTGAATGCAGGAGAGCCGTTCACGTGGAGCTCGGGCTCGAGCCTGGTTACACAAAGTTGGATTTTTGTGCAGCCCAGGTGTTGCCTACACACAGCGTGTTTGAAGCAGAGCTGCTTATTTCTCTAGAGCATTTCGTTCCCCTCTTTGGGAAAAGGTTCTTTGCAGGTTATTGGGGTGTTTGGTGGTTTTTTTTTTTTTTAGTGCTTCAGTTTTCTGTTTGCAAAAGGAGCTCAAGAAGATGAGAAAAATGCAACTCCCCTTAGTGGGGAATTGCCTTTTTGATTTTTGGTGTGTCTACATTCTAAACCATTATGTATTTTAACTTTTTTTTTAATTCTCTTTTTTTCTCTGCTACTGAAGCTCTGGCCATGAAATAGAATCTGTAATTTCTTTGCTGCAGAGCTCGTGTTTCTCGAGGCAGCCCTGCAAAAAGCAGATGTCTTAAGGGTGCCCTGGTAACCCGGGATCCTCTGTGCTCTGTAAATGGTTGCTCTTTCCAGGGTTCATTTCTAGGAGTGATTTTTTTTTTTTTTTTTCCCAGTGTGAAACACAGAACGGTAGAATTTAGTAATGCAAAATTGACTCTTTCTTCCCATCTTTCACTCTTCCTGATTGTGATAATGTACAGCAGGGATCAGAATCTGGTTAAAACGTTGAAGGCAAAAACCGTCGATTTCTGCCCAAAAAGTGGGATTGGAAGGTTGTGTTGGGTGTGGAGTGATAGAGATGGCTTCCCACTGCCAGAGGGTAGGGATGGGTGGGATTTTGGGGAGGAATTGTTCCCTGGGAGGGTGGGGAGGAGCTGGGATGGAATTCCCAGATTTGCCCCAGGATCCCTGGCAGTGCCCAGGCCGGGTTGGACACTGGGGCTGGGAGCACCTGGGGCAGTGGGATTTAAGGTCCCTGCCATGGATGTGGGTGAGCTTTAAGGTCCTTCCCAAGCCAAAGCATTCCATGATTGTCCATAAACCCACACCCATGCCCTGGAGGCCTTTGCTCTCAGTTTTTCCAGGATTCCATGCGTTTCTCCTCGGCAGGACGTCGCTGTGTGTGAGCAGGGCGGTCGCTGCTGCAGGTTTGTAGCAAACCTCATCCCATAAAAATCCATTTTCCCGTGGGGCCCTGGCAGGTAGCTCCCAGCCTGTGCTGGTGCCATTCCCAAAGCGCTCTCTGGGAGCGAGTTCATGCTGGATTGACCTGATTTAAAACGTGGTGTCCTGCCACTCCCTGGCTGTCCTTCCACCCTTTGTGCTGCTTCTCCTCCCACATCCAAACTCCTGAGTTTTAGATTTTCCCGGTTTCCAAGGCAAAACACTGAGGCTCCCAAAAATCCCAGAGCAAGATGCAGAGCTGATAATTCATCTGCTCCTAATGCAGATTTATTGGCACCAAACCTGAGCCTGTCAGAGCCATGGCGAAGCTGCGCTTACTTCAGTGATTCCAGATTTTCCTGAGCTGGGATGTCCTAGGAGGAAAAGGTTCCCAAAAGAAATGGGATAATTGCAGGCAGCCTTTGTCCCTTTGCTGTTCAAATGGAGGATGAGTAACTCTCTGAACAAAATATTTAATGTTCAATATGTGGTGGTGCTAATAAAAATGAGACAACTTGGGTTTGTTTTTGTATGGTGTAACTGAAGACAGGTGTGTTAGATGTATAATGGCTATTTAAAAAACTAAAATCTAGTTTATATCTAGTTAAAATCTAGTTTAAGATATGGGAATTTAGTATCTATACCGTAATTGTAACTCTAACTAAAATATGTTGATTGTACTCTTATAGAATTTTATTTGCAGTCTGAGTTTTCTGCAAAATCCTTACGTGCAAAGCCCCAAAATCCTGGGAAAATGGGTTTCAGTTGGGAGTTTTCTTATTGTAAGATGTTCTCCAGTTGTGTTTTTTATTGGATCATATCCGTATCTCTTAGGAACACAACCTCTCAATGAATTTAAAGGGTCAGGTCATGCTCAGCTCAAATAACCAATGCCAGTTCTGGTTGTAATTCTGTGCCACGGATTTATCTCCTAGAAAAGAAGGCAGCAGTGTGGGTTTATTATTTTTAATTCTGTATTAACTCTTAGGTATCTATTTTTCTTCCATGGTTTTTGGTTTTCCTCTATGGAAGCACGCAGGGATAAACTGAATTGTGATAGAATTTAACTTAATCTGTGGCACAGCACTAAAAATCTGTTCCCAGTCTATATCAAAAAGAGATGCTAAAAGTTTTCCTGTTAAAGCTCTGAGCTTCTTGATTGGAGAATGGGTAAAAAAAAGAAAGCAAAGCCTTTTCCTATTTTTCTCCTATATAGTCTTCTTGAAGTTCTTCCAAATTAGATTTTAAATGCCAATTAGGAGGTTGAATATACTAAAATAAAAGCAAATACAACCAAAATGGCCTCACCTTATGGCTAGTTAGGCTTTTTCTCTCAAAAGCAGAACCTTTGCTCTGAGCATGGCTTTGAGAAAGATATTCAGCTTAATGAACACATTAATTAGAACCATAACTATTTATAAGATAATTAGAAACGAAGCACGGTAAACTGGGCTTTTCCTGCAATTAATGGAGGATTAATTACTGGAGGTAATGAAGTGGATTTTTAAATGCATTAAGGTGAAGTACAGAGATGTGCAAGGCTTTGTGATAGTTGCATAATTATTCCAGGCTGTTTGAGCAGAGCTCGTATGAGCTCGCTAATAAGCATCATTGCATCATTATGTATGCACTTAAAAAGACTTACCACCAAAATGACTGCCTAATTATTTCTAATTGGCAGGACTCTGTGTAGTCATTGAGCTGTTTGTAGCCATTTTAAGGTTCATTTAACTATCCTTGGGGCCATGTGATAGATGGAAAAAAGCTCCTGCTCCGCGCTGGCCTCGGCTGGCGCCGTTAATCAGGTTTGGTGGGCTCCGGGTTTGAAATGCATTTGCTCCTGCAGAGGTCAAAACCTGAAGTAGTCCAAGCAAAGTTTGGCTTTTTGAAGCCACTTGACTGTATTCATTAGCAATTAGTAAAATAATTGTGTCTGTGGCTGTGTTTGGATTTCTGTCGGGCCGGGCGCGCTTTCATCGCCGGCCTTTCTTACGGCGCATTAGCTTCCCGGGAATCCAAACCCTCTTCCCTGAGACCCTTTCAGCAGCCTCGCTGCAGTGCCATATGTTCAGCTGCAGCACCTTTCTTCGCTCGTTTGTTCCCTTAACCAGCTCCCAGCGTTTCACCACCAGCAGCTCCCCGGTGCAAGTTTTTACCCCGGCATTTGCGAGGCGTCTCCGAGGCACTGAGCGTTGAGAGAGGAAGCCAGGACCAGGCAAATCCTGCTGTTTTCCCAGTGTTTGGGAGCTTGGGGCATCCGTTTTCCAGGCTGTCGATAGCTCTGCTATCCAAGGACATCTCCTGGCAGCAGGAACAATCCCAGTTCTCCGTGTTGGGTCCAATATTCCATTGGAATGTGGCTCCGATTCCATTGGCGATGAGGTTCCCCTCTCCAGGTGCCCCGTTTGGAGCTGGCAGC
>JAIXNV010000046.1:253560-263948 GCA_020917445.1 Riparia riparia
TGGAGCTGGCAGCCTCCCTCTGCAGGGCTTTGCTCTCCCCATCTCGGTGGGGTTGGAGGTTCCATCCCATCTTTGGGATCTTTGGAAGGGTCTCTGGGAGCGCGCCGTCCCGTCGGGCGTAATCGCAACCATCTGCGGGGCGCCGCGAGCTACGGGAGCCGCTCCTGCAGCCCGGGGAAACGCTGGCAGCAAGCTGCAGCTGGGAAAAGCGGGGTCAGCCTCGCCACTTGGGCCACAAAAAATGGGCTTGGAGGAATTTCCTGTTAGTGCAGAACCCAGGCAGTTAGTGTGGGTAACGTGTAAGGTTGATTAAAAAGAGTAACTCGTTAAAAAAGCAACCAGAACGTCGTTTATCTATGAGATATTGGTTCAAATAACAGATATTGGTTCAAATAACCGCTAAAGGATTGTAGCAGATAAACGGTGGCAGCGTAAACTAAAGTAGAACCAAATCCTTAAGGCAAACTGCGGAATTGTTTCAGTTTTAGAAGACTGGTTTAACTGTGAGACTCCTCTAAAGGTAGTTTTTAGGTGGCTCTGTAAGCAGGTATTCAGTACAGAGAAATGATGTAAAGTACAAGTAGCCTTTCTTATCCGTGAGGAATTTTATGGAGTCCCATCAAATACGTGGTGATGGAAATTGTTCTGGAGATTATCAGAACTAGGAAATGCATTTTTAGAGTGAAACTGCAGCTTTAATTACATCCATGTAATATGGAAAATGAGAAGTTAAACTAAATTTAATTTGATTTTCAGTGCAGATGGTGCCCACTTCCTCAGAAGGGCGATGGTGAGGGGTGGGAGGTTGGGTTGATCCTCAGCCCTTGGCTGAGAGGAGCGTTGGGAATGTGGATGCTGAGGATCAGGCAGCAGGATAAAACCAGATCTGGAGCACTCTGGTGACTCTAAAGTACCTGAATTATGGGGTGTTCCCTTGGCTCAGCCACATGAAGAGCTGGAATGCTCTGAATAATCCCCTGAAGCGTTGGTCTTACTCAGAGCATCGCTCCCAGTGAGCAGAGCTGAGGAAACAAAGCCCTGGAGTTTGTGGGTGACCCTGCTGTGGGGCTGAGTGCATCCAGGGGGTGGTTTCAGGGCATCCAGGGAGTGGTTTGAGCGCATCCAGGGGGTGGTTTCAGCTCATCCAGGGAGTGGTTTCAGCGCATCCAGGGAGTGGTGACACCCCAGTGGTCGCTCACAGGACCCTCAGGTTGTGGGGAACAGGGAAGGGCTGGAGCTCTTTGCCCTCTGCAGCATCCAGGAGTATCCAAAACAGAAGTCCCAGAGACTTGGAGCTTGGTCAGCAGCAGGAACCAGTAAGTGAGGGAGAAGAAGTTGGAGAAACATGAAAAAGAAATCAGTAAAAAAATAGAAATAAGCAGCAGTAACAGCTGGGGACATCAGTGACTCCCGGAGGCGGGTCAGACAAATTTCCCTTGGTTAAGTACGTTGTTAACTCAATAGAAATTACACATTTCAGTTCTAAAATCCCACTGTATTCCTCTTCCCTCCCTTCCAACACCCCCAGGATGGTGTTAACGGTGTTAATTAACACCTTGGTGGTGGGGATCTTCCCGGAGTTGTGGGGACAGAATTGTGGAAGGTTTTGAGTGGCACGACAGCTACTGGTTTGTTTTTTGGAATTCCTCAAGTGCCCGGCTTGGGGGATATTCTCAGTGGTGGAAATAATTCCGTTTTCATTTTAATTCTTGCCCTCAGGTGTGGAAGTGGAGGTGAGCGTGGTACATCAGTGGAGTCGCTGTTCCCTGGGTTAGCTGTGGCTTTGTGAGCTCCTTTTGTGCTTTAAACAAAAAGCAGAGCTCAGGGGAAAGTTCCACCAGAGACCCTTTTTATTTGTTTTTTTTAAACAAAGCCTAGGTATGTAGAAATCACATCATAATTCACCTTTATTCCCCATTTAAATTAGCACTGACACCAACCAGTTTGTGCTCAGCATCATCAGTTGATCAGAACAGTCAGGACACGTTTTGAAATACAATAATTAAGTACTTCTGTTGTTTTATGTAATTTTTTTAAACAATCCAGGTTTTGTTGTTTTTCTGGTGTGATTTATTTGACAATTTTGTGTGTAACTGTTACGTATTCCATGAGGGAAACACTGATTTTTCAGAGTAGTAAATGAAATATTCAGAGTTTCTTCCCTGCCTTTCCCTGGAGTTTTTAATTTAATTTTAATTAATAAGAACTAGGCTTTGGGAGGGACAGGACAGGGTCAGTAAAGGAGATTTTGGGGCAGATAAAGGTGGCACTCCGTGGTGTTCAGCAGTCTCCAGGAATGGAGCTGTTCAGTTTTCATCCAGGAGAATGTTAGAAACAGCCCCTGCATTCCTCTGTCTACTCCGTGTTTCTAATGCAAAATATTTAAAGGGAGATGCATCCAACTCACATGGAAATGAGAGAATTTTCCCTGTGTTTGTAGAGAGTGCACTGGAAAACAGACACAAAACATCCAAACTCTTTCTGCTGTTATTTTGTCCCTCCATGAGATTTTGAGTGGATGCTGTGAAATGTTTTCGCTTTTCTTGTGTGTTTCTAAAGCCTTTCCTTAACCTGATTTTTTTTGAGTTCACTTACAGCAATTTTCCTTTTTAACAAAAGTGTTAAGTTTATTTTGTTTTTATTTTGGGAAAAGGAGATTGAAAATCTTTCTGTGTTCTTTGTAAACATGTGGTGGTGAAAAGCACAGGTGGAATACCTTAAATTTTTTTTACATGCTATAAAACTTAAACCTCAACCTGCCTGGTTATCACTGAATGAAAGGAAAAAAAAAATTGCCTTTTTTAAAAGCTGTGAGCGCGGAGAACGGCTTCATTTGTTTTACTCAGGAAAAAGTGGAGTCACAGCTTTTCATCCAGGTGTTATTTGCTGCGTGTCCTTTGTGGGCATGATGAATCCAGTCAGTCTCAATATTCCCAGTCTTCCAAATTAGGGATTTATTAGGAAATGCCTTAATCCTGGCTTTAGCAGTTTGGGTTTTTTTGCCTTTTAAACGGTGTTGCAGTGTTGAAGAATGAGGAATATTCAGGGTTTTTTCCCTTGTTGTTTCAGTTTTAGCTCCGTGCTGGTGGCACTTTGAGATCTCAGTTGCCAGTGCTGGTGCTGCGTGACCTAAATTGGGATTTTTTGGGTTTTTTTGCAGCTTCTGAGAGCAGGTAGTGTCCTGGTGTGCAAACTGATTTCCAGTCTCTGTTTAGGTAATTCCATGCAGCTGTCTAATATCAATTTGGGGATGTAAGGACACACAAATATTACAGAGTCTTTAGGCTCTGACCATCACTGGGGCCTCAGTCTTGGAGGTTTTATGATCCCAAACCCTGAAATATCGGGTTTGTCCCAGGCAGACAGAGGGGCAGTGTTTACCTGTCATTAATCTGAGGGGAAGTGGAAAATCTCAACCTGAAAATCTCTCCTGTCTGTCCCTTTAACATTTTACCATAATATCAGAGGTGTTGTCAAATTTACAACAAATAATTAATTACCTGGGTCGGGAGTCCATCTGGAAAACGAGTTTGGAGCCTTTTCCGTGGCCCTGGGATCCATCCAGGGCAGATGCAGAGTCCCCAGTGCCTGCAGCAGGCAGAAAGGAATCCTCTGGGGTGTTGATCCAGAGCCCTGGAGGGAAGCTGCACCTTTGGGTTGTTTTTTTTCCAAATAGATTCCAGCTGCATGGAGAAGGGAGTAACTGCTCGTGGCTGTAAGAATTAATTACAGGGTCTGATGGGTCTGCTTGCTGATAGTGTGTTACTCGCTGGGTCCTGTAGAATTCACGTTTTTCCTTTTATTTTTTTTTTCCTTTTTTTTTTTTTTGGAGATGATGTAAAATGTCTTTCCTCCAAGGTTGCAACACTTAAATTTCCATTCAGCCCATTTTTTTTTTTTCCCTGGTTTGCCTTTTTCTCAGCCGAGCAGTGACAATGCTGGGATTTGGCTGGGAGAGGGAGGAATTCCCTTTTTCCCTTGCTGGTATCTTTGTGTGGCACTTGAACAACAGTTTTGCTTCTGCCTCACCTCGTGCTTTAAACTTTTTGTATGCCCAGAAGATAAGTTGGGTGTTCTCAACTCAGTTGAGCCTTTTGTTTTGTTTTCAGATGAATGGAATAATACTGACTTCCCTTATCAACCTTAACTTTGGTTTTATGTGGAAGTTTCTATCTCATGTACCTGCAGCTGGGTACAGTAGATAGAATTTAAACATATAACATTATTTAGGGGTTTGTGAGGTGTTTGCCCTTGAACTCCAAGACTGCTTTGAATGAAAGAACAAGGAATGGGAGGGACTTCTGGCTGTTTATTTAATAGGACAATCTACCAATTTCTGTATTAACTTCAGTTTCTTTATTCTTTTATTCCCTGAAGATTATTGGAGTTAGATTCCAGATTTTTCTGCTCAGTCATGGCGTGGCTACAGGAATATAGGGTTAGGGCAAAGGTCCTGCTTTGGGATCCACTCTGAGAAGACGTGAGGGAAATTCATGTCAGTTCAAACCAGACGGGTTCTTATCGGATGATCCTAATTTGAGGTCGAATTTTAGGAAGGAGTCTTTACACAAGGGAGCTGAATGGTTTGTCTCCCTGCTCGGACAGCCCGGTTTAATCCATGGTTTAATCTCAGGTAGCACTCAGTAAAGTCTAGTTTTGGTTTCACTTTGGCACAGGGTGTTCATCGAGGCGCTCCTGCAGATCATGCCTCGGGCAGGGAGTTGTGCCTGAATCCCGTGGGAAGCAGGTTCTGAGCGCTGCTGGCACCAAGGCTCAGTTTTAGGAACTCCTTCAAGTCCCTTAACTGTGTCTGGAACTTTATGTTCTGAACTTCAGCCCGTTTGGGGTGGGTTCTTCTCCTCCCAGCCACCGATCTCCCGTGGGTTTCCAGCACCTCTGTGGAGTCTTCCCAAGGATTCCTTGTGGGATAATGGAGGCATTGTGGCAGAGGAGGCTCCTTCATCCCCCTCAGGATCCAGAGCAGGAGCTTTTCCAGGAGTCTGGAGAGCTCCATTTGTGAAACCCAACTGCTTTAGAGCTCCAGGAGTGTCTCATCCGTGGGTTCTTCTCTCCAGCTGCGTTCCCCTGCTCTCCATGCTGCATCTTCCCACACTTACTGGGAATTTCACCTTCTCAAATGCTTGGCTGTGGGATTGCCATCGTTCCTAGGTGCAGAATTGTGGCCTGGGTTGGTGCTGGTGTTTGGTGAATCCATCTCCTCAGCTCCACGTTTCAGTTTGCCACACGAAGATACCAGCAAGGGAATTCCTTCTGCTCCCAGCCAAATCCCAGAGCTGTCACTGCTTGGGCTGAGGAGAAAGCAGCCAGGAGAAAATGGGCTGAATGGAAGTTTAAATGTTGCGGTCCTGGAGGAAAGACATTTTACATTATCTCCAAAAAAAGCTCATGGTTGTCCCAGTTCTTGCCTTGATTTCATCCTGCTTTTCTCTGGAACTGTGGATGATAATTTTTTAAAATCTGAAATATTCCCTTATTCTGAAACATGTTTTGTCACTTACCAGCTGTCCAAACTGCTGGTTTGAAAGAACTTTTTCTTCTTAGCATCAGTCTCATTTCAGGTTTAAACTCTGACTCTGCTGCTGCTTAGTTTTGTTATCACTCACCTTATATTGAACAGTAAATAAAAAATAGTAGTATTATCATACATATTATCTATATTTAACTTCCTCAAAGACATGCATTTTAAAATTGCAAACTAATAATGACCTGGAATGTTTTATAGAGGCAGCTAAACTTGCAGTATATACACATATTCAATAACTTCTGCAGCGTGGATAACTGCAATTGATACCTGAAATTATTTTACCTTTCCAATAACTCCTACCATGATGTTTTTTTTTTCTCCTGGTGGTGAAGCTGAGTTAAACAAGGAACTTTTCTCTCAATGTGCCTTGAAAGAGAACACGGCATTCTGCTGCAATTACTGGTGTGTTTGCACTTTATTACCAATCTGAGCACCCAGGCTTGATGCAGCGCAGTCGTTCCATTGTTCTGGCCCAGCCCTTGGATTTATGGCTCAAGTATTAAAGAGCCCCCGAGTTTGTTGGCTTTTGTTTGTGACCATTGAGCTAAAAATAATCTAATAAGGCTTGTGTCAGGTGAGAGATGCTTAGAAGAATTCCAGGGGAGAAGTTGACATCTCAGCGCCGTTCTTTGGAGAGGGGGTTGCTGTTTGCTGAGAAAACAGATTATTTTTGTTTTTGCAAAAACTGACCTTCCCTGGAAGAGCTCGAAGAGAGGAAAACAAACCCTGTCTTGGTTTTGGGCTCTAATTCCTCTTTCCATTTAAAAAAAAGTCTCTCTCTTGCAGTTGTAACCTTTTGAAGAGATTAGATTGGACCTCTAAGCTAGAGTTCAGTGCTTTAGTGCAATATAATTGGGGAAATACTAAACGCCACTGACCTCATTTCCTTTAGAACAATGAGAATTAATAGTTGCACGTTTTATTAGGCTGATATTCCAGATGTAGTGTACATTTAATTAAGTGTAGTTTCCTTTTGGTTATGGTATGTGGCTCTGCTTTTTGTCGCAAATTCTTTCTAGTTTTACAGTTTTCCACATGTTTTCTTTCACCATTTATGATTTTTTCAAAGCAGGGCTATAAGGATTTAAATCACTTTAGCATGCAGCAAAACAGTTCCCATTCAAACAATAAACGCCATTTTAAAAAGCCTTTAGATCTTCTGTCACTTCATAAATATAAATGTATAAAAACATTATGCAGTTGTAGTGCCCACCTGCTAATTAAATGCAGATTTCCTCAAACTTGTTTTAAAATCCGCTTATTTGTTTCAACTCTGTCCCTGCTCGGAATACATATGGCCCTTGTGAAACTAATTATGCTTATGGAGCAGCTGTTAAATTTAGTGCAACTAATTTTATCCAATATTTTACATTTTAATTGATTACCTGTGAAGAAATTAGCAAATTAACACTTATTGTGCAGTAACCGAATGGGCTTTTATGGAGACTTTCGGTTTTTTACAAGCGGGCCCGAGCGTTGATGGAATAAAGCCATTTCTTAGGGTTTGAGATTGGGAAGTTATTGGTGAGCCTTGATTGTCTGGTGTGAGAATTTAGGGCTCCTGAGTGATGCCAAGCATCTGTGTGTTCTGCAGCTCGGACATGAAAAGCAGATTGGAAAGTAATGGCTTTTCACAGGATTTTGGGAACATATGGGCTTATCTGGATCTAAGAACTCTTTGAAGATCTTTGAACTTGACTAAATGACTTAACCTTTGGCATGGTGGGTGGGTGTTTTGGGTGTTGTTTGGGGGGGAAGGGGATCCATGCTGGAAATCTCTTCTCCAGCTTCATTTTTTTGGGGATTTTTCCTCCCCCCCCCCTCCTCTGGTAGTTCCACGATTTGAACATTTGGGGTCTTGCTTTAATAGGACTAATTGTGATTCTTGTTATTTTTCAACAGCAGATAAAGTAGAAAATCTGTCTCCTCTGCCAGATCTGTGGACTTTTGTTGTGGTTTGGTGGTGAGCTGGGGACACAGATGACTTCTGGGAGCTCCGTTTCAGGAAGTTTTATCTTGATTTCCTGTCCTGGAGATCCTGCAAGACACTTTATTAGGAATTAAGGAGCACTAGGGAGAGACTCCTTCCCTGAAGCTGGTGGAGGAGAGGTTTAGATGGGATATTGGGAAGCAGTGGATGCCCGTGAGGGTGGTGGGACACCTTCCACAATCCCAGGGAGCTCCAGTCCCTGTCCAGCCTGGCCTTGGGCACTGCCAGGGATGGGGAGGTTGGATGTGCAATAACTCTTGGAATTTTTAAATTCCTCTATGTAAATGTCACCTGCCACCTGTTCCCACAGACGGGGGCATGAGCAGAAATCCAGGAGTTGAGCATGCAGCCTACCTGAGCTGAATTTATTATTTGCACCTGCACGAGGTAGGAGTGGACTCCAGGTCAGGTTTGAGCTGAGAAACTGAAGTTCTTTAGAGATAAATATTTTAGATTCCTCAGTTATTCCTGGTGGGAGGACTGTGCCCTTAAGTGAGGAGAGGCCCTGCATCAATTAAAGCTGATTTGTGTTGCTACAGGGCTTTTTTTATTGTTTGTTTTGTTGTTTGGGTTTTTTTTTTTTTTTGTTTTGGATTTACCTGCAGAGTTCTGAGAAATCAGGGTTACCTGAGAATAGTGGATTTGGGGCAGTGCTCATCACGATGTTTGTAAAATCAGTGTCCCCGTGCCAAGCAAAAATTTAGATTTAATATCCAGAAAGCTCTTTCAAGTCAAAACTTCTCTACCTGGGGAGCGAGGAATGGCCGCTTTGACATTTGTGATGACACACTAAAAATCCATTTTTGAGCCAGCAAATGTCCTCCAGTCGCTAACGCAGCGCTGCAGCGGTAATTTGATCTATTTATTAGTGTTAATAGAGTGACCAGGATGGGAGGGCTGCTGTTGGAAGGTACCAGCTGCTGAAACAGGAACCCAGGCCTGACCTCTGGAGCTGCTCCTGGCAGGAGCAGGGACCTGAACTCCCACGTGCTGGACGAGTTCCAGCGATGTAATTTATGGCCTCATCTGGATGGAGGATTTTTCTTTTGCTTAGACTGTTGTTGAGTTTTATTAAGCAGTTGTTGTTTCACAAAAGGAGGGATTTTTTTTTGTGTGATTTGGCTTTTTAAAGGCCTTGGGAGTTTCGTACTCCAAGAGGTGCTAAAGAAACTTTTTATGCTGTTATTTCCCCATTTCCCTTGGTGCTTAGTGAAGCTTTCCCAAGAGGTGCCATCAGAACTTTCGTGGGAATCGTGGAACTGTAGAATCATGGGATGGTTTGGGTTGGGAGGGGGCCTTAAAGCCCCATCCCCTTCCATCCTCTGCCCTGGGAAGGGGAACATTCCGAAGGCCAGGGTGCTCAGGGAAGAGGAGCCAAGGGAAAATTGTTCTGATTTTTCCTAAATACCCCTTGTCTACTCAGGTAGCATTGATCTGTGATAAATTATTAAGTAAAACTTAGAAAATCTTCTGTGAGAAGTTCAGGAATAATGAAAGCATTTTGGACACACAAAGAACCAGTCCTAATATTTCTTGATTTTTCTTTTTTTTCATTTTGTTAATGGATTCATCCTAAGTTGTGTGTTTTCAGTTATTTTGCATCTCTTTTCAGAGCAGGCGCAACGTTTTAATTTTTTAAATTTTTTTCTTTTTTTTCTTGTTTTTTCTTTGTCTAAGTTGTGAGTTTAAGGGTAATAAATTGTGAAATGTATTACATTATTAAATGTGTTAATATTAAATAATTTAAGAATAAATATTAATATAAATGCATTCATTTATTATAATTATTAATAAATACAATTAATAATGTATTTTCCATACATTCATATGATTTTACAGCTGTAACAAGGCTGAGGTGCAGTGCTGGTGAGAAACAGCCAATGGATGATGAAATTTTGTAACTGTGCAAGTGGGGCAGTAAGATCTGAGATTTCCACTCTAGACCTTTACAGCATTTAAAAAAGTCTTTGTATTCAGGGCTGAGTAGCCAAAAACTTCTAAAACCTGGAGGTGAAACCCTCGGTAGCAGACTAGACCTGCTGATGTCTGAAGTCTGACTTCACCCATTGTGATCTTTGGAGAAAAAAAAGTTATCCAGGTGTCTGTGAAGAGGAATTGGTGGAATTTTGTGAGATTGATTTGGTATTTTGCACTCTGGGGATCCCTTGTGCCTGACTGGAAGCAGCCCCTTCCTTCTCTAGTGGAGCAGTTTTCTTCCTTCACCATCCGGCTGCTTCTTACAAGAGTTTTGGTGACTCCTGTTCTGCAATTAAACCCCAATATGCAAATGGACCACAACTTATGAAAATAAAGGATCTTGTGACCTCTCAGCCATTTTTGTGTCCATTTTGGTTCCACCTTGGGTGCAGCCCTGCCCAGGCTCTGTCCTGCCCAAGGTGCACCCTGAAGGCCTTTCAATAAATCTCTGCTTTATTCTCCAGCTCTGTCCAGTCTCTGCTCCAGCTCAGCCTGCCCAAGGCACCAGTGGAGTCACCATCCCTGGATGGGCTTAGAGGAGGGCTGGATGTGGCACTTGGTGCCGTGGTTTAGTTGAGGTGTTAGGGCTGGGTTGGACTCAGTGGTTTGGAGATCCCTTCCCAGGTGGTGTTTCTGGTTTCTGTGCAGGTCCTGGGCATCTCATCGTTCCTACAGCTGCACTGTTGGGGCTGGGTTGGACTCAGTGGTTTTGGAGATCTCTTCCCAGGCAGTGTTTCTGGTTTCTGTGCAGGTCCTGGGCATCTCACTGTTCCTAAACTTCACTGTTGGGGCTGGGTTGGACTCAGTGGGTTTGGAAGTCCCTTCCCAGGCGTGTTTCTGCTCTGTGTGCAGGTCCTGGGCATCTCACCGTTCCTA